>JBAMAW010002186.1:0-135407 GCA_037043295.1 Amiota minor | reverse complement strand
TTCAACAGCAAAGCTCGCTACGAAGTCTACCACTTATATACACACCCAACTACAACATAAGCGACATTGTTAATTCTCTCAAAAAACACATAAACCTTGAACACACCGCCATGCTACAACACACCTCCAGCTGGTATAAGCTAATACACTCTCCAAATACCACTTCCACCACACTTTATAATTCCCCAACTTTTAAACTTTTGTCTAGACTTGATCAGATAAAGTTTACTAGAATCCGACTTGGTCACACAAGCCTAACAAACATGCACCTCATCGATAAAAACCTAAATAACTTCTGTCCCTTATGTAATAACGCTCCTAATAACATTCACCACATTATTACATCCTGCTCCTCATTGCACCCCCTCAGATCATCCACATTCGCTAATATAGACCCCATCTCAATCATTTCCGATCCGTCCTCTAACATTAATCTTATTCTTAACTTCTTTAAAAAAGCAAAACTGTACAGTAAACTCTAAACTTAAACTTAAGCACTTATTTAGTCACTATTATTATGATTATTATTATTATTTTTGTTATCATCATTGTTATTTAAATATATATCTTTATTAGCTGAAGGTCCTGGCAGCCATGGCTAATTTTCTGTTAACTTCTAAGATTTATTTTACTTTTATTAGTTCAATTCACTTTAATGCTAGCAGTATTTATATGCTGTTGTATACTTATGTTGTAAGTTGAATATATTTATATAGTTTCTTTGTACATTTGTGTAGTTTTCTTTATTAACATAACTTATCTTATCAATATGAGTGCACGCGAGCGACCGCTCCTAGTCTCCTTGCCAGATCCTACATATATTAGGAACATTAAACCATTTAAAGCAATAAAATATTGTGAGGGAAATAAATTACAGAGATTGATTTAAATACATTTCGAAGGAAAACAAAGAAAAAAGATGTTTATTAATTAATAATTAGTAATTCATTTGAGTGAATTTTTTTAGGCGCCTTTGAAGTACCGTCCTGGTTAGTGACTTGGCTAGAGGATTTGGGTAGGAGAGAAGCCTGTCATTATATCGGCTGCTGTGAAAGTTTATTTCCTGGAGAACTCTAGGCATGTTGAGGTCTTTATGAAGTGTTAAGTTCCTAACGAACCAGGGGGCATTGGTGATTGTCCTGAGAGCCTTATTTTGTATGACCTGAATTTTCCTACGATTAGAAGGAAGGAGCAACAATTTTCTTGTAGATTAAAAACTTATTTTTCAAGCTAAGTTTGCTCTTTTTACAAAAGGAGCCAATCAGTCTATTCATTTTGTAGGAACATGATCGAGCAATGGTGGTGATATGATGTTTCCATGTCAAGCGTTTATCAAGGAAAAACCCCAAGTATTTCACAACTGCAGACTGTGGAGTCGCCAGTCCTCCAATTATTACCGGAGGTATGTTACTTCTCCTGACGGTAAATGAACAGAGTTGTGATCTACTTGAGCTTGAGTTCACCTTGATATTCCATCTAGTGAACCAGGCTTCCAAACGGTTCATGTAGGATTGCAGGACTGAAACGGCTTTTATCGGAGATTTGTCAGAACAGCTGAAAGATGGTAAAAAACACAGGAGCTAATACACTGCCTTAAGGATCACCTGCCTGAACAGATCTGATTTTCGCAACTCTGTATTTTACGAAAACCGTTCTATTCGACAAAAAGGATTCTGCAACTTTAAAAAGAGGAGTCGGTAGGAAATCCTTTAATTTGTGAAATAGTCTTTGAAGCCAGACACTATCAAAAGCTTGTTCGATGTCCAGAAAAGCGTCAACACAGTATTGCTTGCCCTCGAGCGTAGATAGAATATGGTGAACGACTCGGTAAACTTGCTCCGGGGTACCATCGTGTTCCCAAAAGCCAAATTGGTGATTTGGAATGACATTCTGGGGGCCCATTGCATAACATTACATTTCATTTTTTTCAAGTCCTATATGCTCGACAAATGGCTGAATAATAATATGAATATTTTTTTTCAAACTGAGTTTGTTTAAAACTTTTATTAAGTACAAATTCTATTTGTACCAAAAATTCGATGCACTTTCTTCACATATTTTTTGCTCTACTGATAATAAGTGTGTCTTTTCGCTGTTGAACGTGACAATATAATTAGCAGTAGAAGTAAGCAAAATTGAACCTTTATCCTTCATTCCTTTTGTTTCATCTCACCTTTTAATTTTTTTGGTGGAAAGGCCCACGTATAAATCCTGCTAGTTATATTGTGATATGTCTCAGTTGAGAAAAAAAAATTTCCTCATTGGTCCAATGGTAAGGGTGGTAACGATATTTGGTTTAATGATCTTGACACCATTTTGTCTTGGTCTTGGATTGATGATCCTGACGCCATATTGCCTTGACCTTATTAATTTGGTTGTGTCATTAGGTTACAAGCGCCTTTTTTCCGTTTGTTCTGTGTTTTAAATTCAAAATCGTAAATTACTTTTATTGCCAAACTTGTGTAAAAAATGAAAATTTTTTCTTTTTAATGAGTACTTTCGATTAAGCTTCTTCTCTTCTTCTTAACATTCACCACTGTTCATTGCGCGACAACAACAATGTTGTTGTGAAAGAAGTTTTTCGTTTGTAGGGCGTTTGCAGTGAAAGTTCGACGGTGCCGTTCACAGTACCGGCGTTACGTTGTATTTTGTTGTGGTTCTTTGTACATGAACATCGAACGTCCGCGCACGTCGCGCTAAGTTGGAACATAAAATTGGTGGAAAATTTATGATTCAGGACAATATTTGTTAAAATTTTCAACTCTACGTATAAATCCTGCTAGTTATATTACCGATCCTTCAAACGGAGTGATATGTCTCAGTTGAGACAAAAGATGTCCTAATTGGTCCAATGGTAAGGGTGGTAACGATATTTGGTTTAATGATCTTGACACCATGTTGTCTTGGTCTTGGATTGATGATCCTGACGCATTTTGCCTTAGCCTTATTAATTTGGTTGTGTCATTAGGTTACAAGCGCCTTTTTTCCGTTTGTTCTGTGTTTTAAATTCAAAATCGTAAATTACTTTTATTGCCAAACTTGTGTAAAAAATGAAAATTTTTTCTTTTTAATGAGTACTTTCGATTAAGCTTCTTCTCTTCTTCTTAACATTCACCACTGTTCATTGCGCGACAACAACAATGTTGTTGTGAAAGAAGTTTTTCGTTTGTAGGGCGTTTGCAGTGAAAGTTCGACGGTGCCGTTCACAGTACCGGCGTTACGTTGTATTTTGTTGTGGTTCTTTGTACATGAACATCGAACGTCCGCGCACGTCGCGCTAAGTTGGAACATAAAATTGGTGGAAAATTTATGATTCAGGACAATATTTGTTAAAATTTTCAACTCTACGTATAAATCCTGCTAGTTATATTACCGATCCTTCAAACGGAGTGATATGTCTCAGTTGAGACAAAAGATGTCCTAATTGGTCCAATGGTAAGGGTGGTAACGATATTTGGTTTAATGATCTTGACACCATGTTGTCTTGGTCTTGGATTGATGATCCTGACGCATTTTGCCTTAGCCTTATTAATTTGGTTGTGTCATTAGGTTACAAGCGCCTTTTTTCCGTTTGTTCTGTGTTTTAAATTCAAAATCGTAAATTACTTTTATTGCCAAACTTGTGTAAAAAATGAAAATTTTTTCTTTTTAATGAGTACTTTCGATTAAGCTTCTTCTCTTCTTCTTAACATTCACCACTGTTCATTGCGCGACAACAACAATGTTGTTGTGAAAGAAGTTTTTCGTTTGTAGGGCGTTTGCAGTGAAAGTTCGACGGTGCCGTTCACAGTACCGGCGTTACGTTGTCTTTTGTTTTGGTTCTTTGTGCACAAACATCGAACGTCCGCGCACGTCGCGCTAAGTTGGAACATAAAATTGGTGGAAAATTTATGATTCAGGACAATATTTGTTAAAATTAGACACCGGTACTTAAACACAACACTAGCACAATAGTTGCTTGGTTTTTGATTTTGTTTGTTTTTAATGTTTTGACCTGCTGATAAGTATAAGAAACAAATAGACGGCAAAAAATGTTCACTAAACGGGACTTTTCAGACAACGCACAAAACTGAACACAATACGTAAGTTTACGATATCTCATAGAAGCACAGTTGCGACTGCGCTCTATGAAGGACAAACGCGAACTTATTGTATAAATTAAACAAAATTATAGTTTGTCTAGTAAAACAAAATATAAATATATTGTGGCAGCTCGATGAGCTTTTTATTATTTATTAGCGCTATGCGCTTTTTGTGTTACAGCACTATGTGCTTATTTGAGTACGAAATCGTAACTAACTTAACTCACTTCAGCTTCAAGGGTGAATGAAGCTTCGCTCATGCTGGTCTACGTGACATAAAGTGGACTGTCAGCGGAAAGGGTTGCTATGGCTTATGCTGGGAAAGAGACTTATGTAAAGTTTCTGGATATTGCATCAGCCAAATAGTGTGGGAAGCGGACATTGCGTCAGCGAAAATATTGTGGGAATAATGATCATAGCATTAAGGGAATAATGATCATGATAATTACTATCTTGATATTAGTGAGATAGAGTTTCTTAACTTATGTCTTCTATTTATAATATATCTTGCATTTATAATATACTTAAAAAAATGGAAACATTGAACACATTTAGTAATTGTTATTTGGTTTTGCATTATACAAATACAATACTTTGTGTGATAAAAATTGTTTCACATTTTCATCAAACAGTTTTGTGGTTTCAAAACTGCTTCTTAAACTATACTGCACTGTCAGCGGAAAGGGTTGCTGCTATGGCTTTATGCTGGGGACGTGGACAGTGCGTCAGCGAAAATATTGTGGGTATAATGATCATGATAATGATCATAGCATTAAGGGAATATTGATCATGATAATTATTATCATGATATTAGTGAGATAAAACAGTTTCTTAACTTATATCTTATATTTATAATATATCTTGCATTTATAATATACTTAAAAAAAATGGAAACATTGAACACATTTAGTAATTGTCATTTGGTTTTGCATTATACAAATACAATACTTTGTGTGATAAAAATTGTTTCACATTTTCATCAAACAGTTTTGTGGTTTCAAAACTATTTCTCCAACTATTATCGTTTTTAAATCGCGTCCGCTCTCTTTGACGGCGCAACACAAACTAAACTTTATTTACATTTCATTCTCCTCTTGTCTCACAATACTTTACACACAATACCTATACAATACTTATACACTACATACACTTATACTACTACTCTATTTAAATCTTAAACTTAAGCCAGTAAAAATTGATCAGTTACAAAGATACATTAACTACATAATTAATTTTGTACTATCTATTACGCGAACAAACGCGTCCGCTCTCTTTGACGGCGCAACACAAACTAAACTTTATTTACATTTCATTCTCCTCTTGTCTCACAATACTTTACACACAATACCTATACAATACTTATACACTACATACACTTATACTACTACTCTATTTAAATCTTAAACTTAAGCCAGTAAAAATTGATCAGTTACAAAGATACATTAACTACATAATTAATTTTGTACTATCTATAACACGAACAAACGCGTCCGTTCTCCTTGATGGCACAACACAAACTAAACTTTATTTACGTTTCATTCTCCTCTTGTCTCACAATACTTTACACACAATACCTATACAATACTTATACACTACATACACTTATACTACTACTCTATTTAAATCTTAAACTTAAGCCAGTAAAAATTGATCAGTTATTGTACAAAGATACATTAACTACATAATTAATTTTGTACTATCTATTACGCGAACAAACGCGTCCGCTCTCTTTGACGGCGCAACACAAACTAAACTTTATTTACATTTCATTCTCCTCTTGTCTCACAATACTTTACACACAATACCTATACAATACTTATACACTACATACACTTATACTACTACTCTATTTAAATCTTAAACTTAAGCCAGTAAAAATTGATCAGTTACAAAGATACATTAACTACATAATTAATTTTGTACTATCTATAACACGAACAAACGCGTCCGTTCTCCTTGATGGCACAACACAAACTAAACTTTATTTACGTTTCATTCTCCTCTTGTCTCACAATACTTTACACACAATACCTATACAATACTTATACACTACATACACTTATACTACTACTCTATTTAAATCTTAAACTTAAGCCAGTAAAAATTGATCAGTTATTGTACAAAGATACATTAACTACATAATTAATTTTGTACTATCTATTACGCGAACAAACGCGTCCGCTCTCTTTGACGGCGCAACACAAACTAAACTTTATTTACATTTCATTCTCCTCTTGTCTCACAATACTTTACACACAATACCTATACAATACTTATACACTACATACACTTATACTACTACTCTATTTAAATCTTAAACTTAAGCCAGTAAAAATTGATCAGTTACAAAGATACATTAACTACATAATTAATTTTGTACTATCTATAACACGAACAAACGCGTCCGTTCTCCTTGATGGCACAACACAAACTAAACTTTATTTACGTTTCATTCTCCTCTTGTCTCACAATACTTTACACACAATACCTATACAATACTTATACACTACATACACTTATACTACTACTCTATTTAAATCTTAAACTTAAGCCAGTAAAAATTGATCAGTTATTGTACAAAGATACATTAACTACATAATTAATTTTGTACTATCTATTACGCGAACAAACGCGTCCGCTCTCTTTGACGGCGCAACACAAACTAAACTTTATTTACATTTCATTCTCCTCTTGTCTCACAATACTTTACACACAATACCTATACAATACTTATACACTACATACACTTATACTACTACTCTATTTAAATCTTAAACTTAAGCCAGTAAAAATTGATCAGTTACAAAGATACATTAACTACATAATTAATTTTGTACTATCTATAACACGAACAAACGCGTCCGTTCTCCTTGATGGCACAACACAAACTAAACTTTATTTACGTTTCATTCTCCTCTTGTCTCACAATACTTTACACACAATACCTATACAATACTTATACACTACATACACTTATACTACTACTCTATTTAAATCTTAAACTTAAGCCAGTAAAAATTGATCAGTTATTGTACAAAGATACATTAACTACATAATTAATTTTGTACTATCTATTACGCGAACAAACGCGTCCGCTCTCTTTGACGGCGCAACACAAACTAAACTTTATTTACATTTCATTCTCCTCTTGTCTCACAATACTTTACACACAATACCTATACAATACTTATACACTACATACACTTATACTACTACTCTATTTAAATCTTAAACTTAAGCCAGTAAAAATTGATCAGTTACAAAGATACATTAACTACATAATTAATTTTGTACTATCTATAACACGAACAAACGCGTCCGTTCTCCTTGATGGCACAACACAAACTAAACTTTATTTACGTTTCATTCTCCTCTTGTCTCACAATACTTTACACACAATACCTATACAATACTTATACACTACATACACTTATACTACTACTCTATTTAAATCTTAAACTTAAGCCAGTAAAAATTGATCAGTTACAAAGATACATTAACTACATAATTAATTTTGTACTATCTATTACGCGAACAAACGCGTCCGCTCTCTTTGACGGCGCAACACAAACTAAACTTTATTTACGTTTCATTCTCCTCTTGTCTCACAATACTTTACACACAATACCTATACAATACTTATACACTACATACACTTATACTACTACTCTATTTAAATCTTAAACTTAAGCCAGTAAAAATTGATCAGTTACAAAGATACATTAACTACATAATTAATTTTGTACTATCTATAACACGAACAAACGCGTCCGTTCTCCTTGATGGCACAACACAAACTAAACTTTATTTACGTTTCATTCTCCTCTTGTCTCACAATACTTTACACACAATACCTATACAATACTTATACACTACATACACTTATACTACTACTCTATTTAAATCTTAAACTTAAGCCAGTAAAAATTGATCAGTTACAAAGATACATTAACTACATAATTAATTTTGTACTATCTATAACACGAACAAACGCGTCCGTTCTCCTTGATGGCACAACACAAACTAAACTTTATTTACGTTTCATTCTCCTCTTGTCTCACAATACTTTACACACAATACCTATACAATACTTATACACTACATACACTTATACTACTACTCTATTTAAATCTTAAACTTAAGCCAGTAAAAATTGATCAGTTACAAAGATACATTAACTACATAATTAATTTTGTACTATCTATAACACGAACAAACGCGTCCGTTCTCCTTGATGGCACAACACAAACTAAACTTTATTTACGTTTCATTCTCCTCTTGTCTCACAATACTTTACACACAATACCTATACAATACTTATACACTACATACACTTATACTACTACTCTATTTAAATCTTAAACTTAAGCCAGTAAAAATTGATCAGTTACAAAGATACATTAACTACATAATTAATTTTGTACTATCTATAACACGAACAAACGCGTCCGTTCTCCTTGATGGCACAACACAAACTAAACTTTATTTACGTTTCATTCTCCTCTTGTCTCACAATACTTTACACACAATACCTATACAATACTTATACACTACATACACTTATACTACTACTCTATTTAAATCTTAAACTTAAGCCAGTAAAAATTGATCAGTTACAAAGATACATTAACTACATAATTAATTTTGTACTATCTATAACACGAACAAACGCGTCCGTTCTCCTTGATGGCACAACACAAACTAAACTTTATTTACGTTTCATTCTCCTCTTGTCTCACAATACTTTACACACAATACCTATACAATACTTATACACTACATACACTTATACTACTACTCTATTTAAATCTTAAACTTAAGCCAGTAAAAATTGATCAGTTACAAAGATACATTAACTACATAATTAATTTTGTACTATCTATAACACGAACAAACGCGTCCGTTCTCCTTGATGGCACAACACAAACTAAACTTTATTTACGTTTCATTCTCCTCTTGTCTCACAATACTTTACACACAATACCTATACAATACTTATACACTACATACACTTATACTACTACTCTATTTAAATCTTAAACTTAAGCCAGTAAAAATTGATCAGTTACAAAGATACATTAACTACATAATTAATTTTGTACTATCTATAACACGAACAAACGCGTCCGTTCTCCTTGATGGCACAACACAAACTAAACTTTATTTACGTTTCATTCTCCTCTTGTCTCACAATACTTTACACACAATACCTATACAATACTTATACACTACATACACTTATACTACTACTCTATTTAAATCTTAAACTTAAGCCAGTAAAAATTGATCAGTTATTGTACAAAGATACATTAACTACATAATTAATTTTGTACTATCTATTACGCGAACAAACGCGTCCGCTCTCTTTGACGGCGCAACACAAACTAAACTTTATTTACGTTTCATTCTCCTCTTGTCTCACAATACTTTACACACAATACCTATACAATACTTATACACTACATACACTTATACTACTACTCTATTTAAATCTTAAACTTAAGCCAGTAAAAATTGATCAGTTACAAAGATACATTAACTACATAATTAATTTTGTACTATCTATAACACGAACAAACGCGTCCGTTCTCCTTGATGGCACAACACAAACTAAACTTTATTTACGTTTCATTCTCCTCTTGTCTCACAATACTTTACACACAATACCTATACAATACTTATACACTACATACACTTATACTACTACTCTATTTAAATCTTAAACTTAAGCCAGTAAAAATTGATCAGTTACAAAGATACATTAACTACATAATTAATTTTGTACTATCTATAACACGAACAAACGCGTCCGTTCTCCTTGATGGCACAACACAAACTAAACTTTATTTACGTTTCATTCTCCTCTTGTCTCACAATACTTTACACACAATACCTATACAATACTTATACACTACATACACTTATACTACTACTCTATTTAAATCTTAAACTTAAGCCAGTAAAAATTGATCAGTTACAAAGATACATTAACTACATAATTAATTTTGTACTATCTATTACGCGAACAAACGCGTCCGTTCTCCTTGATGGCACAACACAAACTAAACTTTATTTACGTTTCATTCTCCTCTTGTCTCACAATACTTTACACACAATACCTATACAATACTTATACACTACATACACTTATACTACTACTCTATTTAAATCTTAAACTTAAGCCAGTAAAAATTGATCAGTTACAAAGATACATTAACTACATAATTAATTTTGTACTATCTATTACGCGAACAAACGCGTCCGTTCTCCTTGATGGCACAACACAAACTAAACTTTATTTACGTTTTATTCTCCTCTTGTCTCACAATACTTTACACACAATACCTATACAATACTTATACACTACATACACTTATACTACTACTCTATTTAAATCTTAAACTTAAGCCAGTAAAAATTGATCAGTTACAAAGATACATTAACTACATAATTAATTTTGTACTATCTATAACACGAACAAACGCGTCCGTTCTCCTTGATGGCACAACACAAACTAAACTTTATTTACATTTCATTCTCCTCTTGTCTCACAATACTTTACACACAATACCTATACAATACTTATACACTACATACACTTATACTACTACTCTATTTAAATCTTAAACTTAAGCCAGTAAAAATTGATCAGTTACAAAGATACATTAACTACATAATTAATTTTGTACTATCTATTACGCGAACAAACGCGTCCGTTCTCCTTGATGGCACAACACAAACTAAACTTTATTTACGTTTTATTCTCCTCTTGTCTCACAATACTTTACACACAATACCTATACAATACTTATACACTACATACACTTATACTACTACTCTATTTAAATCTTAAACTTAAGCCAGTAAAAATTGATCAGTTATTGTACAAAGATACATTAACTACATAATTAATTTTGTACTATCTATTACGCGAACAAACGCGTCCGTTCTCCTTGATGGCACAACACAAACTAAACTTTATTTACGTTTCATTCTCCTCTTGTCTCACAATACTTTACACACAATACCTATACAATACTTATACACTACATACACTTATACTACTACTCTATTTAAATCTTAAACTTAAGCCAGTAAAAATTGATCAGTTATTGTACAAAGATACATTAACTACATAATTAATTTTGTACTATCTATTACACGAACAAACGCGTCCGTTCTCCTTGATGGCACAACACAAACTAAACTTTATTTACGTTTCATTCTCCTCTTGTCTCACAATACTTTACACACAATAGCTATACAATACTTATACACTACATACACTTATACTACTACAACTCGGCCATCCTGACAACAGGGATCTCCTGATCCCGACCGTTACAAAATATCTTACATACTACTTTAACATGTTACATATTTATATACTTATATACATACATACGGCTATAAATACAGTCTAATTACTTTTACTTCTCGTATTGTGGGAATAATGATCATGTTAATGATCATAGCATTAAGGGTATAATGATCATGATAATTATAATCATGATATTAGAGAGATAACAGAGTTTCTTAACTTATATCTTATATTTATAATACACTTCAAAAAAATGGAAACGTTGAACACAAATACATAATATATATTTCAGTGTTCATAACAATTAATAGAAATGTAAAATTTCAATTGTTGCATAAACTTACCGAAAAATTCAATTATGCGTTTTTTTTTTTGGTTTATTTATTAATTAATTATAACTTAGTTACAAATCACAAACAAACGCAAAATGAAAATGCACAATGCCTTTCGAACTAGATGACTCAAACGACTAAATGGTGAAGTTATACAAAAGGCAACGTCGTTAGAAGCCAAAAAAAAAAAAAAAAGAAAAAAAAACTTGAAAGATCGTTATCTTCGACTATGCCGAAGATGAAATACTTACTCTTCACGCAGTGAATGTTTCATTGTAGTATTCAAATGGTTTGTATGGGAGGTAATATTAATTATCATGTTTGTATCTGATACGCGTCTTGTCTTATTTGTTTTTTTTTTTTTGTCGCTAACTTGTTCCAAAGGACAAAAATTAAAGTAAAAAAAAAAAAAAAAAAATAATAATGAATTGCCTGATAAAAGGGCTACTTTGATAGAGTAGATTATGTAAATTTTTTACATTCATTTATATTTAATAGAATTAAACTATTTCTAAAAGTATCAAAAACTTTTGTGCATCATACACTAAAATATAAAAAGATAAGCTAATTAAGCTATTGGGTTCATACCCCATTTATAAAGGTTTTAATCCTTTTCTTTTTAATTTTCAATAATTCTTCAAAAATTTTATTTATATTAATTTTAATAATAGGTTCAATAATTACAATTACATCTAATTCTTGATTAGGAGCTTGAATAGGTTTAGAAATTAATTTATTATCTTTTATCCCCTTAATAAGAGATAATAATAATTTAATATCAACAGAATCTTCTTTAAAATACTTCTTAACACAAGCCTTAGCTTCAATTGTTTTATTATTTTCTATTATTTTAATAATATTGAAATATAATATAAATTTTGAAACAAATTTATCTTATATTTCAATAATTATAATATCTTCTTTATTATTGAAAAGAGGTGCAGCTCCTTTCCATTTTTGATTTCCTAATTTAATGGAAGGACTAACTTGAATAAATGCATTAATCTTAATAACTTGACAAAAAATTGCTCCATTAATATTAATTTCTTATTTAAATATTAAAAATTTATTATTTATTAGAATTATCTTATCTGCTATTATTGGAGCATTAGGAGGATTAAATCAAACTTCGTTACGAAAATTAATAGCTTTCTCTTCTATTAATCACTTAGGATGAATACTTGCAGCACTAAATATTAGTGAATCTATTTGATTAATTTATTTTTCAATATATAAGTTAAATAAATTTATATTACGAAATGAAAAACAAAATATTTATTATAAATGATTTTATTTGTGTCTTCACTTTGCTTGCTGGGCACAGACTAAATTACACGAGTTTGTGATCTTAATAACGCAACTTAATTTTTATACAATAAAATGATTAGTAATCAAGAAACCAAAATATTTATTGCACAACTTGCTTGTGCAGTGCAATACCTTGCCACAGAAAATGCTTATCATGCGTCTGCATTTGAAGCTCTAGTTCTTCGTGTAAATTTATCAACAGGAAATGCTTACTATGCGTCTGCATTTCGGCATGTGTCGATATTTGAACCTCTTAGTTTTTAGTTCATTAACTTATAGACTGCTCAATTCGTTCAAGCAAACTCTCAAGGTGTTGTTTTTTCTTTTTTTTTTATCGTTTATTGATAACACATTATTTGCATTTGCGTTTTGAGCATTTAAAATGATATTGTTATTGTTGATTGAATTTTGCATAGCAAATATTCTTAGTTTTTATAGGACCCCGACACGGTCACGCATTACCATCAGTTTTTTATCATAGTGTTTGCGGAATAAGTATATACGAAGCATGGCGAAATATCTAATCGATTTAGCAATATAAATTATTAAGTTTAGTAATTTTTATTTAATTATGTCTATTTCTTGTTGGCAAAATGCGCACCATTGAGTTCAGAATCCAAATCAAAACTAAAAATTAACAATTCTTCAACTTAAAACTAGACCTAACTTGACCACCATCAATGTCCGGAATCAGCTGATGCGGCAACCACTGCTTCTTTTGAAATATTTGGACAGACGCATGATGAACACGTACACGGGGTCTTATTATGTGTTCTGTTACTTTGTAATTGTTGAACTTATTCTTGACACTTGTCAGGCGCACGCCGGGTGAGTGCCGTTGCTCCTTTCCTTTACTTGTTGTTGTTGTTGTTTTTTTTTTTTTTTTCTTTATGTCGGTAATAGTTTATCACTGATAACAAAAGCGCGAAATAAGAGAAGTCTGCATTCGCTGACGATCAAACTAGGACTCTTCCTAGTATAAAAAGTGTTTATAATGCCGAGTGTATTTTGTAGTTATGTAGTATTATTCTGTTTTCCAAATCGCACAAAAAATCGGTGCCATAGAAAACCAGGAAATTTCATTTTTCATACTTAGATGTTCGAATGAACAGCTGATTGCGATTCGACCATTTTACACGTATCACTTTTATTGCTACACTTGTCCTTGTATCTTCTTTGGTTTCTCTTGGTTGCTTTAACACTCGCGAAACAACTATTTTAATATTTTTCATCCCCTCTCACATCCCTCACTCAATAAAAGCAAAAATACGCGAAAGAAGACAAATAGAAATTATGAAGCAGATTAATGCCACAGAATCACTACAAACCCGACTTCACCTGCACAAAACACAAACCTGCCAACTTTACTAAATGATATAATTATTAAACCAAGCACTATTTTGTGTTAGCCCTTTATTAAATCACAGTCCAATTTATTTTATTACAAACCAAGCACTATTTTATATTAATCATTTATTAAATCACAATTCAATACAATATTTATTACAAGTCAACAGCTTTATTTAATGATTGTTCCTTGTCTTTTATACACTTTAAACTTTTATATATGACACTGCAAAATTACTAACTCATTTTTTACTCCAACGAAATTCGTAGCAGACCAGATTCTTGCTGGTCGACATCGAGTTGAAATGAATCTTTTAAATGCATTAAGAAATGCTGCTGTAGATAAATCTGTTACAAGTTCTAGATGTACAGCCTTTGTAGCAAAACAGATGAAAAGACTAATGTAGCACTTAATTGGCGGCTTGTTGCGCCCTTCCACTTTTGTAGAAAAATGGCCCACAATAGTCAATGCCAGTGACCATGAATGGGTACAACGTGTTGATACGATCTGCAGATAAATCTGCCATAATATGCTCTGCCAATTTAGGTTTAGCCCGGAAACATATTGTACATTTCGAAACAACATTTGCGACAGTTTTGCGGCCACCGATGTGCCAACACTGAAGACGAATTGCAGCCAAAAGTGCACGTCGGTCGGCATGTAAATTACGCCAATGAAAATTAATAATGATTGATTTACAGGATGGTGTCGAGGTAATATTATTGGATGTTGAGCTTCAAAATCCAGTGTAGAGTTTTTCAGTCGCCCGCCAATGAATGAACAAGTTCAGTAGGCGTTGCTCCTCGCGATAAAATATCAGCAGGGTTTAACTCAGTCGGAATATGGTGCCACTCCATGTCAACTGAAAGATCTTGGATAACTGTAACCCGATTAGAGACGAAAACCTTGAACTTTTAAGCCTCACTACGAATCCATGCTAATACTACTGCAGAGTCAGACCAGCAGTAGTAACGACATTTAAATAACTTCGTCTGCTTAATCTCATCAAAATCAGCGCAAAAGTGACTCTATGCTGTACTAAGATATGCTGGTAAACTCTCATCCCAATGGAGTCGTACTTTCCAGAGATCCTGCATAAAAATTTTAGCTTTCGTTATTACGGGACAAGTAAGACTAAGACTAAGTGGATCATAAAAACGAGCTATGGATGATAAGATTGAGCGCTTGATACATTTTGAAAAAAAAAACTTTGAAGGTGAAAATGAAAAAAGAAAGCAATCCGAGACTGGATCCCATGAAAGGCCTAAAGTTTTCTTAATGTCACTGCCATCGTGAAACTTGAGAAGGGTTTCTCTTTCATCCATTGGTATGTTTTGAAGCACATTGGAATCGCTGGAACACCATTTCCGTAGCTTGAACTTGCCTTTAGCTAATATACCAGCGGTTTGATGCAATATTTCCACTACCTCTTGAACAGAACTCAGAATCTCAGCGACATGTGCCTGGAATATAACACGTTTGTTATTAAAGCGTCTATCAAATAAACTCAAAGCTGCTTCATAGTTATCAGAAGTCATTTCCAATGATTGAACTGTGTCCACTGCTGATCCCTGAAGGCATGATAGTAGGTGCTGCAGCTTCTCTATGTTAGTCAAGTCAGGATCACTGTCTATAATTGTTTTGAACCTGGCAGAGACGCCCACACAGTGTATCCACCGCTAAACTCTGGAAGCTGAAGCTGCGGCAGGCGCGAACGATTAGCTCAAACGGCGACATGTGCCTGTGAGTCATCACTGGAACACGTTTGATTATTAAAGCGTCTATGCAAATAAACTTTTCAATTAGCTGCATGCATAGTTGATCAGAATGTCATTTCCAATGATTGAACTGCTGTCCACTGCTGATCTCCTCGAAGCGCATAGATAAGTCAGGGTTGCTGCAGCTTCTCTATGTTAGCTCAAGTCAGCGATCACTGTCTATGAGATTGTTTTGAACCTGGCAGCAACTCCAAAGACGCCCACAGCAGTGTATCCACTCGGGCGATAAACAGTATACCTAGCCGAAGCTAATAAAATGAATAACTGCGGCAGGACAGCGAAAAACGATCATCGCTAAAACTGTTCTTATTTGAAAGTTCCTGAAATCAAGTTACCGCTTTTTGTTGTAATAAGTATTTCTTTTTCTCATCACTGTGATCCCTTAGCTTGATTAGTATTCGAAAATGAAAATAGTTTCTTTTTTTGTTGTTTTCTGCTTTACACTGGCCCTATGCCGCGTTTGTTGCCAAGTTCTCGTCTGATTGAGCCTCTTGTTCTTTGTTCTTAGACTCGTTTAAATTATGTTATTCTTGTATCATTTAGATTTTTACTCTTTGGTTAACATAACGTTCACTTTAGTTTTCTGTAGTATCTCACATCGGGGTCACCAATGTTTGGTCACGACATTTTTCGTGACATTTTTATTATTTAAATGCCAATTACATATGGCGTATGATAGATCAGCGGAAAATATTGCCTTGGGCAGGCTTCGAACCCACGTGGAGCGCACTTCGAGACTCCACTCGATGCACCCGGCCACGGAGGCAAGCCAGGAGTTTCGCCGCTTAACTTATGATATGTGTTGTTGGTCGAAGCTCGAACATACAATGTAGGCTTGATCGAAGACAGCAATGTTCGAACATACAACTGTTCGATCAGGACGGATAACCTAACAGCTATGTCCATGGTCTCTATGCTATGTACTGCCGGTATGCTATCTCTCTCTTCTGGCATGGCCCAGTTATCCATGTAGAAATGGCGACTTAATATGTGAGTGCCTGTGGGAAGTTGAAGAACAACGACGATATCCAACTGCCCTATTTGCAAAATTGTAATTTTAAATATGACACATTGTCGAGTGGTCACGGAAATAGTGGGTGCACTAGCAAACAAGCAACTAAATGCTCCAGATGTGGTGTGGAGCCAACATTTGAAGATCTAAATAAACACAAGTGGAAGGAAAATGGTTACATTTTGAGAAAGAATTGTAGTTCATAGCGTTTTGGAGCACCAATTTTAATTCCACCGTTATTGTGGTATCACTTGTTTGGCTTGCTACTTTGTTCAAGATTTTTTTTTTTGAGGCGTCTGAGAATTCTGCCTAGACTCTAACGATGGAGCCGACTAGGGTGATGTTGATCCCCTCTATTTTGGCTATTTCATTATTCTTATTCATAAGAATATTAGATATCTCTAAAATGCATTTGGGATGAATCATGCTAGGCACGGCAAGGAACTAATGATCCAGCACGGATTATCAACACTGCTAGCTGCCGTGGCCAACGACGAAATAAATTGGCCATCTATGTGCACCAGTTGCACCAACCTGCAGCGCTCTGCCATAATGCTAATAAAGTATGATGCTTTCTACCACATCTTCCACTTAAGCACCAACAGTACAAAATCTCACCAGATGGCCCCGTTGCACACAGAGCAGTCAAAGACGCAGTCTTCTAGCTTCCTGCATTCAAAGATTGGGTGACAATTTTGCAAATGAAGCTCATCTGTACACAGTATGACTCCTTGCGTGGCACAATACACAACGATCTGAAACATGGTTCGCTACAACCAATACGTTCCTCGTTATCAACATTCTTGTCTCGGAGCATATACTTTCCATGGCGTGATGTGCAACCTCTACCTTTTGACAACGCTTTTCAAGGAATGTTGTACACTGGTCATACAGCTGGTATCAAGTCTAAAGGGGAAGCTTCCTTCTTATTCCTTTGTTATTAAAGCGTTTATCAATTAGACTCAAAGCTGCTTCATAGTCAGAAGTCATTTCCAATGATTGAACTGTGTCCAGTGTTGATTCCTGAAGGCATGATAGCAGGTGCTGCAAGTTCTTTATGTTAGTCAAGTCAGGATCACTGTCTATAATTGTGCTGAACCTGGCGGAAAAGGACGCCTACTCAGTGTATCCACCGCCACACTCTGGAAGCTTAAGCTGCGGCAGGCGCGAACGTTTAACTGAAACGGCGCATGTGTGTGAGTCATCACTGGAACCCAACTTCATTGTAGAATGATGGGGATGTTGGCCTTTGCCGCGTCTTCCAAGATCACGCTGAATGGCAACCTTTACTGACTACAATGACCTTTTCAATACTTTTACACTACATGTCATCCTCAGCTTGATCTAACTCAAGCTAACTGTCATTTATAATGCTCAAACTTGGGTTGAAGCTCAGCTAAGCCTTGATCAGTTACACCTTGAAGCTCATACTCATCAAGCTCACATAATAGATCAGGAGTTGCTTCAGATGCGATCTGGTTTAACCGTTCGAACATAACCGCAAGCTTCTTCTTACAGGAGGAAACCTGCTTTTCCATGGCCGCAGCTCCGATAAGTTCACCTTACTGGCGTTGGTTTCCATTTAGGGTACTAAACAGTATACCTAACCGAATTAATAAAATGACGTTTAACTTTATTTTCTGTTCTTGTATCACGTCGGGATGACCAAATGTGAAGCCATAGCACTATTCCCTGTTAGCCCTATATTAAATCACATGTGACAATTTGTCTGCGTTGACACCAATAGTCGACCGGTGGAGTCATGGCTCATGAATTTTTAACTGGTTCTGCTAGATTGATGAGGCAGTGGTTGGGTCTTTACACAGATATGTTTAGCTCCTTGATGACATGATAATACTTAATGTTAACTAAATAAAGGTTATTACTGAATATTGATATACTAATCATCGATGTAAATCTTAAACGTAAGCCAGTATAAAGTGAGCAGTTACAAAGATACATGAACTACAGAATTAATTTTGTACTACCTATTACGCGAACAAACGCGTCCGCTCTCCTTGATGGCACAGCTCAAACTAAAGCTTTATTGACGTTTCATTAGCCTTCTTACGAGATGAATTGAAATCATAATCCCGATAGGAATAACAAGACAACTCAAATGTCGACGGTGGACTGTATGAATTATTTATTAGTTATGAACTACACAAATTTAGCACCTTCATGTGGTCGTTAACATAAAGGAACTGAAAAAACATCACGTGATCTTAAGTATGTATAGTGAGCTTACAAAAATGAATACAGAAACATGAAAGCTCACTTAAAGCTTAAAGCTATTGAAAGCTTTAAGTGAGCGAGATCTAACATAGGAATAAATGACAAAGAAAAGAAACAAAACATAAACCAAAAAAACCAGCGTTCCTAAACAATCCTCTTGTCTCACAATACTTTACACACAATACCTATACAATACTTATACACTACATACACTTATACTACTACACTATCTTCTTAAAATTTAATGCAATTAAAGAATTTTAATTCAAAGTATTTATTACAATGCTTTTGTCCATTTAATTCTTTTTTTTATAAAATCAAACAACATATGTACGTACTATCAATAACTTTTTTGAGGAGAAATGCTACTTCGCTGCGACATTTTCACTTTGTTCATTGAACACAGGCAGTTTTGGTTTTAACCGTTTTACAAAAATAAAATAAACTTCTGTTTATTTTATTTTGTCTTTTTAAAAGGAGACTTATGTTTCCTTTTTAGCTTTAAAAAAAACTATTGTTTTTCTTGATTCACAATATTGTAGCTAGTGCTACGTCTTTATTGATTTGCTTGAGTTTTTAAAATTAACATTTTCATGTACTTATAATTATGATTGAATTGGTTGAATTCCAATGAAATTTAGGTTTCACAATTGTGACATGGTTATTAAAAGGTGCAAGTACAAATTATATTGAATTGTTGAATAAGCCAAAGTTGCTTATACGAATTATAGTGAAATTTAAATGTGCCAAATGTTCATGATAAATATGTCTGTAAAATGTCGCAATGACCGGAAGTCAAACACATGTGAACGATCGTTCATATTTGTGATCTAGATTTTATTGGAATTCGGAGAATTAAATATGCATTTTATTTAAACAGTGGTTGGGAAAGAATAAGTATGCATTTTATTGCACAGTGGTTGGAAAAGAAAGGTTAAGTGAAATAATTTAATAACAAAAATAATTAAATAATCATGCGGCTGGGTGTTATCGCAACTGTTATCATCACTTAGAATCGGGAGGTCAGCAGTATAAAGCGTATAAAGAATTGGCCCTAGCACACTGACTTGTGGCACTCCAGCTCTGATTTGCTTTATGTCCGATTCTGTACCTGTCACATTGAAAGTTCCTTGTCAAAGTAAGACTTGATGACCAAATAGTACGCCTGACGTATGATTTTTATTTTTTTATTTTTGAGAGAAATTTATTATTCCACTTATTTGTGTGTAAAATCTCGATACAATTCTATAATATTTTCAATTCTTATTGTTTGTTTGATGATATTGTATGGCTTTGTTTTTTAGTTAGTGTCAAAAAATGTTTGTCGTTGGTTATATTCACTATTTGACTATCAATTGTAGAGGCTGGGTTTACAACCCCCCGTTTTGTAACTTTCCTTAGTAGTTACTACTAAGGAGCCAACTACAATAATTATTTAACCGCGAATTACACTCTTTTTTTTTTGGTAACCGCGGTCCCTGCTCGTGCGCCAATTAAATTATTGTTTATGTTTAATAAAAATGTATTTATTTTTATCAGCTCGATAAGATTTACTTATTTATTCAGCGTTATGCGCTTTTTATATTATATTATAGCACAATGTGCTTCCTTTGAACTACCATTTAAAACTAAAAACTAACTTACTACAGCTTCATTAGGGTGAAGCTGGTCTACGTGACAGAAAGTGCACTGTCAGCGGAAAGGGTTCTAACAAAGAGAACCTTTGAGTGGAAATAGAATCTTTGGATTGGAAAAGAGTGTCTTCCAATTGGAGTACGTGACAGAATATGCACTGAAAGAGGAATATATTTCTTAACTTTTATAGCGCGAGCATTCATTGAAAAGGCTTTTGCGTTAATTGTTTTGATTTCTTCGATTGTCTTTGTTGTTGCTTCATACGTTTCAGCAATTGTCAGCACGTCTACCAATGTTGGATTTAATTTTTGTAATGCGGCAGCACGCTCCGAATCTTAGGGCGTGTGCACTATTATCGGATCACGTATGATTTCATCAACAAAGTTTGAAATTGTTGTTTTGATAAATTAGATTACGATCAATTGATTTGTGAGATCTGTGAATATGATTACAAAATAAAATAAGTGACAAAAATACTATTTATCTTCATAATCAATTTACCAACATCGAAATTGGGACTATTGCTTTGTAAATTGTAGTCCTTTTCGTTTATCTTCAGACATTTGTTTGATTTTATTCTGGTAATGAAAACAAAAATTAAAATGTCATAGGCTTTGTAGTCCTTGCCAATATAATAGATTAGATAAATTAGATTACGATCAATTGATTTGTGAGATCTGTGAAGATTATTACAAAGTAAAATAAGTGACAAAAATACTATTTATCTTCATAATCAATTTACCAACATCGAAATTGGGACTATTCTTTGTAAATTGTAGTCCTTTTTGTTTATCTTCAGACATTTGTTTGATTTTATTCTGGTAACGAAAACAGAAATTAAAATGACATAGGCTTTGTAGTCCTTGCCAATATAATAGATTAGATAAATTGGATTACGATCAATTGATTTGTGAGATCTGTGAAGATGATTACAAAATAAAGTAAGTGACTAAAATACTATTTATCTTCATAATCAATTCACCAACATCGAAATTGGGACTATTCTTTGTAAATTGTAGTCCTTTTTGTTTATCTTCAGACATTTGTTTGATTTTATTCTGGTAACGAAAACAGAAATTAAAATGACATAGGCTTTGTAGTCCTTGCCAATATAATAGATTAGATAAATTAGATTACGATCAATTGATTTGTGAGATCTGTGAAGATGATTACAAAATAAAGTAAGTGACTAAAATACTATTTATCTTCATAATCAATTCACCAACATCGAAATTGGGACTATTGCTTAGTAAATTGTAGTCCTTTTTGTTTATCTTCAGACATTTGTTTGATTTTATTCTGGTAACGAAAACAGAAATTAAAATGACATAGGCTTTGTAGTCCTTGCCAATATAATAGATTAGATAAATTAGATTACGATCAATTGATTTGTGAGATCTGTGAAGATGATTACAAAATAAAGTAAGTGACTAAAATACTATTTATCTTCATAATCAATTCACCAACATCGAAATTGGGACTATTGCTTAGTAAATTGTAGTCCTTTTTGTTTATCTTCAGACATTTGTTTGATTTTATTCTGGTAACGAAAACAGAAATTAAAATGACATAGGCTTTGTAGTCCTTGCCAATATAATAGATTAGATAAATTAGATTACGATCAATTGATTTGTGAGATCTGTGAAGATGATTACAAAATAAAGTAAGTGACTAAAATACTATTTATCTTCATAATCAATTCACCAACATCGAAATTGGGACTATTGCTTAGTAAATTGTAGTCCTTTTTGTTTATCTTCAGACATTTGTTTGATTTTATTCTGGTAACGAAAACAGAAATTAAAATGACATAGGCTTTGTAGTCCTTGCCAATATAATAGATTAGATAAATTAGATTACGATCAATTGATTTGTGAGATCTGTGAAGATGATTACAAAATAAAGTAAGTGACTAAAATACTATTTATCTTCATAATCAATTCACCAACATCGAAATTGGGACTATTGCTTAGTAAATTGTAGTCCTTTTTGTTTATCTTCAGACATTTGTTTGATTTTATTCTGGTAACGAAAACAGAAATTAAAATGACATAGGCTTTGTAGTCCTTGCCAATATAATAGATTAGATAAATTAGATTACGATCAATTGATTTGTGAGATCTGTGAAGATGATTACAAAGTAAAATAAGTGACAAAAATACTATTTATCTTTATATTCAATTTACCAACATCGAAATTGGACTATTGCTTTGTAAGTTGTAGTCCTTTTTGTTTATCTTCAGACATTTGTTTGATTTTATTCTGGTAACGAAAACTGCCAATATAATAGATTAGATTAATTATATTACGATCAATTGATTTGTGAGATCTGTGAAGAAGATTACAAAGTAACACAAACAAATCAAAGCACAAACAACGAAGCACACTGTCTCTTTCTTGTCCCACTTTAAGTAAACACAAAATACAGAAACGAAGAGTGCAAAAGAGCGTACTCAGAGAGAAAAATGCAACAATAACAACATCCAAAGCGTTAAAAGCATTATGATTGGTCTTGCAGTGGGTTTCAAAAAACTTTATACTTAAAAATATTATATTAAAAGTTAAAAACTGAAACAACTAAATATGCAACTATTTTACATTAACATTCATTTGTTATTTAAGAAAAAAAAATTATTAAAATAGGCTTAGTATAGTGTAAGCTAGATTAAAAAATGCTAAAAATGTGGTAAAATAGTGTTTGTTCTCGACAACAGCGCCACCTATCGGGTCCATCTGTAGCATAAACCATCTTGGTGACTCTGCAAGTAAAACAAAAACAATTTTATCAAAATTGGCAACAATCCCTTAAGGTAGAAACATAGAGAAACATACAACACAGAATCTTTAATTTATTTTTTGGCCAAGATGTGTTAAGATTGTATTCTTTATTTTCCTAACCAGGTTGGTTCAAATTTACGATATTAAGAGTCACATATTTTCGTACCCTCGAATTTTATATGTAATGTATATAATATTATTTATTTCACAGTGGTAAGGGTATGAAACTTAGGCCATAATGAGAATCTTTTTATTTGTCATTCTGCTTTAAATCCAACGAGACTCTGGTGTATATATTTTTTTTTTTTTTTTTTTTCAGACTTGTGTAAATCTATCAATTTCAGAATTTTTTCAAAATTTCAAATTCACTTCTACATATACTGATTAAAAAAAAAAAAAAAAAAAAAATAGTAACAATTTAAGAATTTCAGATAAAAATAAAAAACAAATAAAATATTAGTTGTAGTAGTTGTAAATGGTGATCAAACAATAGTAATTTAGACAAATTTATAATAAAAATATTTGAAAAGCAAACATTTACCTTCTATGAATGAAATTTCCAATGATTAATAAAATAGAAAAAACAAAAACCTTAAAAAATTTTACAATAAACTTAAAATCAAATGAATGTGATGATGATTAAAAGATAATCCTAATTCCTTAATTTATCTTATTTTATTATTTATTTATTTATTATATATTTATTGTATAATAGAAAACTTAATTCTAAAATACCAATATTAAAGCTAAAGCAACTAATATTTATTTTATTATTTTATTTCTATGCTCAGCCAGCGCTCAAACTTTTATATTAGTTTAAAAATAAATAAATGAATATTTCTATGTTTATAAGATAACATTTATTACATTAAATTTTTATTAAATATTTGAAATATTGCTTAACTGATTTTCTATTTTATTTAAAGTAAGAAAAAAAATATATATTTCCATAAAATTAATTAAAAAGACATATATAAAATATTTAAAAAAAAAATTTATTATACATTGGAAAACATACAACAGAATAAAAAGATAAATATTGTAAAATGTAAAAAATAAAACTAATAGAAATTGGTAATATTTTATTGACTCAATAAATTTTTCACAGGAATCATATTTATTGTACAAAATTGTTTAAATTGATTAAAAAACGAAAAAAAAAAAATGTTTAGTAGCATTTCATTCATTATATTGTTTCTAACTACTATTAATACAATAAAAAAGAAAAATAGAATCTATTTAAAAGAATGTAACAAATTTAAATTGAGAATGTTAACAATAATAATGAATAAATAGAAATGTGGGAAGTTAAAATTTACTTTTAGCAATAAGTTAAATAACTACAACAATTTATAGTTACTAATTATTATTAAAAAATATCGAATATAATGATAATAAAAAAAATTAAATAAGAAAATAAAAAAAAAATGCAACCAAAGTGTTATTTATTTCTCTATTGGAATTTTTAGCATTGCAGCAAAAGGGGAGAAGAAATCAAAAGGGTTGGGAAATGCTGTAATCATTGCAAGTGATATAAAGTAAAATAATATTGAAGCAACAAAGTAAATAAAAGAGAGTGGAAGTTTACTGAAATTGAATGGCTCGTGAATGATTCTACAAAAATATAAATTGCTAGTAAACAAGGTGAGTGCAGACAGACAGCAATGTTAAAGGAAAATCTGTGGTATTGATATGCTGAACGTGCTTTAGGCGATTGCTACAAATAGAAAGAAAAAATTTAGTAAAAGTATAAGTAAACAATATGCACGTAGAAGGAGTTCAGGTTTGGTTTGTTACATAAACCAGAAATGCTTAACCAAGTGCTCAAGATTGTTGTCAATTTGGTTGTCTGTTAGCTTAGTAAGAGGAATAAGTCAAGTAAGAGCGGCAGACAAAAAAAATATAAGAATAAGGATCATTGAGTGCAAACTTTATTCATAGCACTTCACTTTGATTTGATAGGATTGCTCTCTGACTTATGTTACGAAGTGCAGAAATCAATATCAGCGAAAGTGTGGTAGGAAGTTGAATTTGTCTCCTTTTTTCACTTGAATAATTTCAAACATTTTATTTTTAACACTAAATTGTTCAAGTGTTAAATTCACAAAGGCTTAACGTTTATGAAATAAGAGTTGCTCATACGCAGCGTTGTTTACTACGATAAAATGGAAGGATGGACGTTATTGTTATGATGATAGACGTGACAAGTTAGAGGTCATTTCATATCAGGTAAGAAAATTTTAATTACA
This sequence comes from Amiota minor, assembly GCA_037043295.1. Classification (NCBI taxonomy): domain Eukaryota; kingdom Metazoa; phylum Arthropoda; class Insecta; order Diptera; family Drosophilidae; genus Amiota; species Amiota minor. Next base: position 109,329 of record JBAMAW010002186.1, on the reverse strand, counting down.
TTTTAATTGTGTTGCGCTTTACCCATTAATCTTATTGCTTAAGGAATTTTACCTTCAGTTGTTCAGTCAGAGTCTAATCACTTTTCTTTGTTTTCGTCTTTGTCGTCTACATTTAAAGGTTACTTAATTAAATGTACCCACATTTAAATCGATAGTTTTTGAACTCTAAAAATGAAGGCTGAAAAGCTTACCACAAAATCAGTAATCAGTCATATGCCTCATTATGCAAGCAAGTGAGCAAGCGAACGCTCACAATGCACTCAGGTTCTTGGATCCTCTGTGTTTTATAATTGTGCTCAGTACTATTTTGAGATGGTTCTTCGTTAAAGTTCTATCACAGTGTGACGATTAAAAAAAGACAGTCAGGATGGGCGACGTGCAGCTTATCTACCCTGAGTGTGTTCCGATTTCTGAAGGCAGCGAAAGACGTTGATGTCAAGTGCAGAGGGCGATATCTCAGGTGTGACGACGTAAAAGGACTTATTATAAAAGTGCATAAAACTCGGGAATGATCATGTAGGGCATAATTAGTTGTGCATCTAATCAGAGAACAGATTCATTTTGATCTTCATGTTTTTTATATTCCAGTAGCCAAATGCAAAAGCGGCACTCGAGGAGTGGACAAATGAGAGAAATATAAAGTATCTTTGTCATTAAATTCATGAGACCAACGTTTAATGAAATCAAAAGCACCCTACGCCTTATTAACGACGGTGGTGTTATGCAGATTAAAACAAAGTTTAGGTTCAAAAAGAACATCAAGTTGGACATAATCAATCGTATAAGTAAACAAATTCGATATTTTATGAACTTACATTCATCAAGATTTAAATGTTTAGTAGTCTGTACCAGGAGAATAAGAAAACTTCAGTGATGTAAGATTTTGGAGAAGGTTTACGTCATCTATTTTAGGTATTCCAAAATTATTATTTGTCCCAAAAAAGTGCCCAAAAATATCGCTGAAGAAAATGTCGATTGCAAATAAGTCAGATATTCCAGGATCATCAGCAGCATGCAAATCATCTTAGAAAAACGAAGAAGAATATAATGCAGATTTGCGTTTACTAACAACCAAATTATAAAATTGTTAAGGAATATTGGAAAATTGCAACCAACAAAGAGTAAGAAAATTTTTGTAGCAACAATCCCTTAAGGGATAGAAACATAGAGCGTACAACACAGATTGTATTCTTTATTTTCCCAGGTTGCTTCAAATATTCGAGCATTGGAAAGCAAGAATGAAAAATAGAATATGAAGCACCAAAAATGTACAAGCAGGTGGAATATTAGACTTACAAGAATTACATCGTATACTTAATTAAAATCAGCCCAATGAGCATTTTTACCTATGTGTTGTATATGGCATTTTATGACACATTGTGTCTAGTATCCTTCAAGTTAAGTTCAGCTGAAAAACTCATCAGGTACAACTTAATCCACAATATAAGAGGAGAGGCAATGAAAGGGAAAACATAAAAGATGCGAATGCGGCTGAGACTCAATAATAATAATAACGAAAAGTTGATGATGGTAATGATGATGAATATTAAGATGATAATGGAGATAAAGGTGAAATTTGTTTTGTAGACGGCATTCAATAGGAAAATGGCATTGAAACTTAAGTAACTTTCGTTGTTACTACTTACTGCAACTTTTCCGTGCTCATTGCGCTATTCACTATTTTCTCAATTATTAACAACTTCTACAAGAAGAATGAGTAATAGATTTCAATAAACATGCACGCAATGCTTTAATTTATTGAAACAAGATTTAGTTGCAAAAGTTTGTATTAATAGCGTGAATTACGAAAGTTTTGGAACTTTGACTTTGGATAGAAAATGTCACTCAAATGTCATCTACGCACTAATTAACTCAAATCCTAATTGATGTAATCCTATTATTGCATTTTTATTATTATATTTTATATTATCATTGTGCGACACCCCCAGTGCTAGCGAGTTAACCTATTCAATTGTCGATTAAGTTTAAGGCACCGTTTCAATTTGTTTTTGTATGGAGTACGTAAGTTAAAGCGGTGTAAAAGAGAAACAGTACACAGCATAAACGCACCAATTACATGTTTGGGTGAAACCCCTTAGTGTTTTTTTTTTCCAAAATTATTAAGGGGGTGTTCTGGTCTAGAAAATTGAAATAATCGATTTTTTTTTTCAAAGCTTAGACTTTCAAAAATATGCTCTTAAAAGGATTTTTCAAAATTCGAAATATTTTGGGAGATACAGCGGATTTTGTGACGTGGCATCTAAGCCGGCCGAGCGGAGTGATCACACAATGAACGGCAGACTTGAGGATTCATTCTTTCCAGAAATTCTTTTATATCCGACTCGAGCTCTTTATGTCTACATGTGCACTTTTAAATTTCTATATAAAAGGCAATATTATCATCTGAGTTATTCTACTGGAAATCTTTCTCAAACTTCAAACGCGTTTTTCTCAAAACTCCTTTTTTTGAGGTGGTTGACACGATATCTCAAGTTCTATCTGAGCGATTCCTTTGAAATCTTCTTTATACATTTCTTTATCGTCTTACCCTTGGATTTTGAAAACTTTTAATTCCAAGTATTTTTAAAAAATTCGTAAAAGTCGAAAAACAGGGGTAAAAAAATTTTTTTTTTTCAAGCGGACGCCATTTTGTGAATTTTTTTTTTTTTTTGTTTGGCTGAGGCACAAACGATAGCGACATCCTTACTGATTGAGCATTTTTCTTCTATGTTTGATTTAGATCACTACAAGGGTTGGAATCATGACAACCAGGGAGCACCCTTTGAATGGCAACCCCCACTTCACCAGCCTGTCATTGGATGAATTTATGATTTTTTTTTTTTTTTAATTTTTTTAAAAACTTTAAAAATCAATAAATATTATATAAAAAAATGGATATTAAAAATGTTTTTAATTTTTTTTTATCCTAGTTTGAAAAATACCCTAAAACTAGGGCTCTAGACCACAATACCCCCTTAAATAAATACCACTGCTTACTGACTTTTAAGCACCTTAATAAAAAAAAAAAACAGGTTACTGGATGAATGAAGTTTCTTGCAAAAATTGGTTAATTGATTTATTTGAGCTTTTAAATTACCGAGCTTCCGAATTTCCAAGTTTGCAAGAAAAAACTCCAGAAATTTGTCATTTACTGAAATCGTAAGAGGTAAGTCGATGAAAACATTGCTTTACCTACCAGTTAAATTTATTATCACACTGTGTCCATAAAAGTGCCTACATAGGCATGTGTCGATACCTCCGATATATCGAGAAATCGATACTTTTCTTTTTTCGATACGGTCAATACCAATATCATCTCGACACTGAATAACGCTATATATAAACTTTTCTCGAAAATATCGAGAAATACCGATACCACTCGTTTTTTGGAAAATACCAATTGTTTTTAAGGTGCTGAGTTGAGTATGCCACGAGAGATATGTTTGGGGAACATTACGTCTCATTGTCAAAGGTGATTCCAATAGTGAACATAATCATCACCCAGTTGAATAATTTTATTCCTCATGGATATGGTGGAGAATATTGACAACTGTTAAGTTTTATCTCCAGCAGCAAATGGAAAAGAGAGAACATACAGGCTACTCTACTTGATCCACGCTTCAAGCAAATTCATTTCACTGATTCAATTGCATCTGCATCAGCTCAAAATAGGTTGATATCTATAACCGAAACGCGGTCCTCATCAAGCGAATCCGATGAAGAATTAGTCGATAATGAAACTGAATCCATCTACGACTTTTTGGGGAACCATAAGGAATTGGAAGAAGAAGAAATTTTGGTAGAAAAAAGTTCTGACAAGTTAGCAATTTACCTTGGGAATCCAGTTACGTCTTTCTTAAAGTCAAATCATCTTGAAGTTTGGGAAGAAATGAAATCTATTTTTCCAAATCTTTACGAATAAGCAAAATGCTTATCGTCATGGCTACTTCGGTTCCATGCGAATGCCTGTTTTCCTCTGCGTAACATAAATACAAGCCAGGAATAGGTTTTCTGTAAAAAAATATTACAAATTCAATTCTATGTAAACCTACATACTTACTTTTTAAATTAAGTTTATACAATCAATGTGTTGATATGAATACGTTTATGTTATGAATTTGATGTTATTGCTTATTTAAAAAAAGAACTTATTCAAATTTTCCAAATATCGGTGGTATCGATGATATCGATATTTTCTCCGGATATATATCAGAGTATTGATATTTTTTCCAATACATGTATGAGGAAATATCGGAACGTCATACTTAATACCGTGTCGAAGGAAATATCGATACTTTGGAGTATAGTACCGCCCCTATTCCTACAATATCAACTTACACGTGATGTTTCGAATATTTAACCAACATAACACATATTTATTGCATCTCCTATATATATGAATAGGACTAACAATAAGGTTTCAACTCTTAAAAACTAATACACTTGTGTCCTTCCTACAATGAATTCACTTAGCACTACGAGCCTCTAAATAAGCAAAAGGACAGTACGATCATTACGAATCAGACGAGATGAGTTCCTTATATGTACAAGGCCTCTGGCTAGAGGATTAACGTGTCGAACTAGTTTGTCCATGTAAATAGCCTTACGCTTGGAACATTCTTCTTTTACTTTTGGTACTTCTAGGTCTCTGTGAATGTCTTCATAATGGTAATAATGATGACGATGGCGATGATGGTTATACAATATTAATAACAATGAAGTTATTGTTCAAGATCAATCAAAGGCAATCAGAAAACATATTTGCAAAATATTTGATTTATTGTTCTTCATGAATTTATTCATGAATATATTTATATTTATTTGTTCTTATTTGTTCTTATTTTTCTTGCTTTCTGCTATCGGCAATAATTTGTATTAATGTTAGTTGTCTAACAAACACATTTACAAAAAAATGTTCAAGGTTGCACTTTTTTTCCTGCCAAAGTTGATTCTTGCAGTTTTTGGTTTTATTATTGATTGAACAAAAAAAAAAAAAAACAAAATATACAAATACAAGTATATGACATATGGTTATATGTAAACTTATGTATCTTTTGTGTATATGTAAATGTAATACACATAATCAAGCATCAATCAATCAAAATGCCTTTGGTATCTGAGTGTGTTTTGTTGAAGTTATTTCGTATTTTGATTCCTTTACTTGCTGTCATTCACATAAAATTGGTTTGATTTAACTTTCTTATTTATATTCTTTTTGGAATCATTGAAGCAAAATATCAAATCACAACTTACGTCATGCTTTTTGAAAGAGATTTGAATGGTTTGTATTTATGATTCTTAACTTAACTTTGGTATGTACAATATACATAGCAATTGTCACTCGTCACTTAAATTTTGCCCTGCTTTTTCCATTATATCATTAAAAGGCAAGACTCTTTAAAACAAAAATCCATAGAGTTTTTGTTTTTCGTTTTATTGAAAATAACGTAAGCAAATGGAAAAATTTGAAAAATAGATGGTGATTCATTGAGAGATTTTTTGTCAATTGGGTTTCTTTTACAGATCGCATGTGACTAGTGTCATGCTCTCATGTTATTTTTATTCAGTAATGTTTGACCAATCATCATGGAAAGCCTCACACCGCAACAACGTCTCCAATGTCTCTCTGGAACAGCTCAACGAAGATCTGAATTGCTGCATTTGGGCTGAGGAGCAATTTCTTTAAAAAATGAGGCCGGACAGAACATTACCATCAATGGCGCCCGCTACCGCACCATGATAACGGACTTTTTGTTACCTGAAGTTGAAGCCCAAAATGTCGGCGAAATTTGGTTCCAACAGGATTGGGCCAGGGCACATACAGCGCGTGACACTATGGTTTTATTGAGAAATCCTTTTGGCGAGCAGTTAATTTCGCGTTTCGGACCTGTCAATTGGCCGCGTATATCGTGTGATATCACACCATTGGACTTATTTCTCTGAGGTTATGTGAAGTCAAAAGTCTTTGCCGATAAGCCAGCTACGATCCAGGATTTGGGAGTCAACATCATTCGCGTAATTGGGCAGATACCGGCTGCAATGCTGGAAAGAGTCATCAAAATTGGTCCTCTCGAATGGTCCACCTACGGCGTAGTCGCGGCCAACATTTGAATAAAATTATATTCAAAAAGTAAATGTCAGCGAATGTTCTTTCAGGACTTAATAAAGATTCGGCCATCTTTTTGTGTTTTTTATTTACAATTTGAAAAAAATGGACCAAGTGCGTGTCAGACTCGTAGCTGATACAGTTCATGAGATATGACCTTGGGACGGACGGATGGACAGACAACGAAGGGTTGCCTTTGGTACCCTTTGGGTGCGGAACCACAAAAAGTGAGAAAATTCTTCTACTATAGCAAAGGAAAAGCAAAAATATTTTCAACAATTTGCCCAACAAATTTGAATACGTAGAAAAGAAATCACTTTTTGTTCACTTTGTTATTTTTTGTTTGTTTTTATTTTTTATTTTGTGTGAGTGTTTTATTTTATTTAATATTTTTAATGGAACCATTTTTTTCTTCCAATTTCCTGCTAAGCGGTTTAACCTTTTTATTGCTGTTTGTTGTTATCATTGTTTGTCATGGTTGCTGGTTTTTGCTTTTTTTTACAAAAGCGTTTGAGTCCTTTGCCTTCGTCACAGTCAGTTGCTGTGGCCACAATTTGTTGTGACAGTTTCGTTTTGTTTACCCAAATATTTACATATATTTACATACATGTACATTCTAATGTACATAATGATTTTAGCTGTAAACCTTTTGATTTAAATTTCATAATTCCAGTGTCGCCTAAGTGAATCTGGTTAAGCAATCGAAAATCAAATTTTCCAAGTTGATAAAAATTAATATTAATTTTGATTTTAGTCTTAGAATAAAACTGAAAATTTATGTTACGAAAATATTGTAGATAAAACAAAACTTATTGATGCTTTTATATATTTCAATTTACAAATTTTTATTTTATATATTTTTTTATTGTAATTTCATGCTTTTATTCTTTTATTCATACGAACTTACCGTCAAAAGTTGCCTACTTTTGTGCGTTACTCGTATGCCATCTTACTTATTTCTCTTCTTTCTTACTCTTTTTCATTCTCTCACTCATCATATTTTACATTAAACATACAGTTCCTATTGTTTTTGCTTCATCTTTTTTTACCTTATAACTTTCCTTTCATACTTGTGCTTATCCTCATATTATACTCTTCACGGAAGTGAATAGTATAATAAGTTTGTCATGTAACAGGCAGAAGGAGACAAAAAAAAAAACCACATAAAGTATATATATTTTGGATCAGCTCGATTAGACGAATTGATTAAGCCATGTCAGTCTGTCCGTCTGTTTGTCGAAATCAGCCCAATCGGACCACTAGGGGAGGTACCTCCCATACAAACAACCCATTTGAATTCAGGTTCTTATTAGAAAAACTTTTTTGTTTTTTGAAACTTCGACACCTTGGATAACCTTCTTTCTAGTTTTGTAATATTTTTCCTTATTTTCTATTTCCTTTTTTCTCGTTAATATTATTGCTTGGCATTAAAAATGATGACAAAAGCAAGCAACAACATAAAGCCAAGTGTAAATAGCACAATATTTATGAATTCTTTGGCACTTAGACAGATATTTAATATATTTCCCCTTTTTTCTTAATCTTCTTCCCCTTCCTCCTATTGATTTCGATTGCATCTTTTTCAACTTATGTAAAGTTTTTGGAGCTTTTGTGTATGATGTTTAGGCGACTTCTTGTGTAATTTCTTACCCAATACTCTTCTTCATCATCCTCACAATTCTTCTTTCTTTCTTCTTATTCCTTTTTCTTTGGTTTTTTCCCCTTTCGCAAGTAAGAAAGTTAAAAAGACTTTTTCAGCTTACTCTGGTGTTGGCATCTCTTTTCTTAACCAAGGTAAATGTTGCGTTACCGAAAAATTAATTAAATTAATTAAATTAATTAATTAAATATATATATATATCTACGAGTATGTTATATAAAAATGATGCCCAGATTAAGTTCTATAATACGCAACAATTTAAGAAGCTTAAAAAGGCTTCTTTAAGGTGAAAGGAATTATAAAACAAACTGTATGTGTAGCATACATTTCGGCGTGATATAATTGCATAGATTTAAAACAAAATCATATACCAAAGCGCTGAAAACATTCAAAACATGAATGTCAAATGACTACAAAAAGGGAAAAGTAAAATTAAAAATAATATAGCAAAAACAAAAACTAAGGTTTTCATTAGGAAAGAAGAGAGACGCAGGGAACATTAGATACAAGCGAGCGAAACGAAAATATCTTATAAAAGCAAAGTAAAGTAACTTAAGTCAGGGGATTTTGATGAGAGTGTGAATGCTAGTTTCTGAATGAAGATGGAACTTAATGAATGACTAAATGACTGTGTGAGTGACTGACGGAGTCTGTCGGGAGCCTTAAGATGCAACTTATTCGCATCAGAATCAGCTGAGTAATGACACACTTTAATCACTTCAGCGCTGATTTCACTGTTGTTGTCATTACTGTGAATCCGGATCATCCTGTTATTCGTTTTGCTGTTGATAAGAAGGAAGGGAACGATGATGACAAGGAATGAAGACAAACATAAAAGACAAACTGAAGTTGTTGCTTGTTTATTTTGTTTTGTCTTTCTTGCTGTCATTGAATAGTGAGATTCATTTCTGCTTTTCATTCAACTCAACTTCTGCTTTCTATTCATTTATTCCATCTTCATTCATGACTATCTTTTGGTTTGACTTCGTATTTCTTTTTATCTTTACTGCTGATTGAAAGGTAGGTGAAATTCTCAAGAGTTGACACACAAAAATGAAAGAAAAGAACAAGCAAAGAAAGTTATCTAAGAAAGCCAGATATAAAGAAAAAAAAAAAACGAAATAGAGGCAGTTGAGGATATGTACAGATCTATGAAAACAAGCAAAGCTAAAAAGACCAACTCACTGACTGACAAACGGAAAGCCTCACAAGACAAACACTCACACTAAAAAAAAAAAGTGTCGCACTTTGAAACTAGGAAAAGTTTCAAAATCACTTAAGCATGGCAACAGCAGCAACAACAAGAACAAAAACCTTTATTTTAAATACAAATATATTACTAAGTTGATAGAAAACCCGATGACTGCCAAGAAACGGAAGTGACTGTTGCTATAAAACAATGGGAATTAGTGCATTGAGTTTACTTACTTACGGTTAAATTTGTGTAATAAGAAATTGTATAGACAATGGAATCATTGCTATCAACCTTTTTCAATACTTTAAAACAAATTTCCACACTAAATTTATTTGGTTTGACTGTATCTTCCGATGATATAAGTAAGAAGTATATAAAATTTGTCCAAATTTTTGGAAACCTATCTATATACATAATAGAATAAAGACATCGACAAAGTGTTGGCAACAATTTTGACTGCAATTTGTTGAACATTTTATTCTTGCCACAACTATACTGCATCTTATTCCACTTGTCTTTAAATTTCTTCGTTTTTTTTCGTACTTAGTACTTCTACTTGTATTATAAGAGTCTTTTCATAGTTTTGGCTTTGTGTCTTGTTCTCGTATTTTTGTTCAATGGGTCTGAGTGTGTAATGTTGTGTGTACTGGTGCCGGAAATCATTTTTGCATGCCAAGCGGAAGTGCACAAATAAGAAATGCATGCCATATGGAAATAGGAAATGGAAACTACAATGATGCAACAGCAACAAAGAATAACGATAGACAGGCAGGGAGCAAAGTAAAAAATGCAAAGAAGTGAAGTGTGACAAGAATAAGAAGGAAACTTTAAGTTGTTAAGGGAAACATTGTTTCCAGAAATGCTAAGCTGACCATTCGATTACTTAAGAGTAAGATATTGTACATTTGATAACAAATTTTATGTAGAGGTTTGGTTGCTTAACGCACTCAATTATCCTGTACAAATATTGTCCTTAACACAAAGCATGATCTGAAGTCATTGGTTGGCATTGAGCAAAAGAATAATATTGTTAAAGACGAATAAGAAAGGGGTAAGGCGAATCATCAAAAGTGAGTAGCTTCATGCTTCCTTCAATTTTCTTTTACATCAAACTTTTGTTTTTTATGCAAAATTTTGTGTCATTTTTATATTGGAAAGACAAAGTATATTGTTTACTCCTAAGTAAAGCGAAGTAAAGTGTGTCTCCTGTTACTAAAATATGTCTTTAGTTAAAATAGGAAGGATGGGTAAATGTTAGGCGATATTTATAAAGCGTTTAGTTGCATTGATCGATTGTGCTGAAACTTAGATACTATCAGTTTCCAAGACAGACCTAGGACATTGTCAGAACTAGCCGAATCGGACCTCTAGGGGAGATATCTCCCATACAAATCACCTATTTGAATACTACAATGAAACATTCACTGCATCCCGTGAAGAGTATTTCATCTAACCTACTTTCTAGTTTATCTTCATATTATTATAAATAAACCTGCAACTTTAAAGATTAAACTTAAACTTCTCATCAATTTTATTCTCGTTGTTTTTTTTTTTAATATTTTCAAGTTTAAATTCATATTTTCCCAAGTTTTTAATGCTTTTATCGGCATTCCTTTATAGACACACACACACACACAAAGTGACACTTTCACAGCTATTTTTGCCGATTATTCTTTCACATACAAGCATACAACCATGCCGTCATACATCAATCACATTTATGGCAGTCCAACGACTTTTGACAGGCGCAGAAATATTGTTAGACAGACAGAAAGAAAGACAGGCAGCCTGACAAACATAAATCAAACATTTTTCCATGAGACGAAAGAATTTTCGCTGCTCATATTCATATCCTTTCATTGTTGTTGTCCACAAACTTGCATATATTTCTTTGTGTTTTTCTATCCTTTGTTTTGCCTTATGGTACACTAATTGTTTGCTTGTATGGTTGTATGATGAAATGGTCGTGTGTGTGTCTTCAATTTTATTTATAGCAACTGGCGGAGAAGACAACAAAAATATGTATCTAAGTGGAGGGGCTAGAGAGAGAATTGGGGAGAGAGTAGGTAATTTTCACAATTGTTTTTCCCTTCATTTTGTTTTTCCACCTTTTTTTCTATGCTTTTTTCAGGTAATTGTTTATTTTTTTGTTGATTTATATTGTACATAGTAAATAATTGCTGTTGTATTTGTTGTTCATACTTAAGTTATTATTTCTGTCGGTTTCAATTGGCCTCTGTTCTACTCCTCCAAATCTTTTGTCCTTTGTAGGTTTGTGTAATTTGTGTATTGTAAATTAAAATTTATTTGTAATAAATTTACCATAAGTAAATGTTCTGTTTCCTGTGGACAATTAATAAAGGTGACAAAGTTGTTTCTTTCTCTTTTGTACTATAACTCAGCGCCTGTGGCTATGCAACAGTTATTTTTACAAATTCTACTATTTAACACTTGATTTATTTCTGACTAAATTTATTTCTGAAACTTTATGCTTTATTACTGTTCTAAAGTTCCAGCCAGGATAACTTGTTCATCCTTGCAATATTACATTCATTTCATTTCGTCAAACATTTTCTTTATTGTTCCTATTTCTTCTTTTGATCCTTTTGTTATCTGCTGCTTAACACAAAAACCAACACAATCCAACTTTCGTCGTAAACTGAGATTTATGAAAGCATTTTAACGGATTGTATAGGGCAAAGAAAAAGCGCATTAAATGAAACAATATTACTAACCAATGTTGTTATTTTCATTTATTTATTTGCATGGTTTCTGTTTTTATAGCTTCTTCGTTAGTCTTTTTAAAGTTTTTGTCACATTTGTTATCACCTAATAACAAAATGGCTTCAAGAAACTTCTATTTAATCAAACTTAAACCAAATAAATATAATTTTATAATGGAGGTGGTTATGCCTAATGTAATGAACTACTCGTACATCGTTGATGTCTAGCAGTAATGAGGTAACGTTGATGTTGTTTGCGGGATCGGTTGCTTATTATAAGCTTTCTTACTACTTTGGCTTTAATCCAATTTACCTGATAACCACAAATTAGTCTTAATGGGTGGATAAATAGAAAAGTGGCAGATGTTGAATGCAACACAAAGGTACATAGTTTATGTATATAGAAATATAGTGAAAAGGTTAGAAGGTTTGCAAAGATGACGTTGCCAAGTTCAGCGATATCGCACTTTACCATAACAAAACCGTGCTGAGCATATTCACACATGTTATGAGTTTTCACCTCAGCATTTCTCTTTTGTTCTTTTAGTTTTTATTCTATTCTATTCCCTTCTTTTTTTTTTTTTTTTTTTGAATACAAATCACAACAAATGATAAACAAATACTGGCATTGCGCCGTTGTGTATGCAACAATATATTTTTAGAGCATTAAATTCATTTAATATTCATTCATTCATTTTTGGATACTATTGGAAAGGAAAGAAAATATCTATGAGCTATGTCTGTCTGTATATATGTATGAGATTAAATATGTTAAATTTATAACTCGCATTCTATATACTACAATACTAATCACTAATCATCGAATAAGAAATAAGATTTTATAGTGTTTTCTATTTTACTATCAACATTCATTTTAATTCTCTTAAGTGAAATGTTAAAAACATGATACAATAGAATAAAATTTAAACTTCTTAAGCTCAGGTTTCTATGCTTAATTTAGTCTAAGCAAAGAAAATTTTATATGACAGTCGGACCATCTGTTTGTTGATTTGCAAAAGCATTTCGGAAGTACCAAAAATTGCACGGCATACTATTTATTAATAGAAATGGTAGTAGATTGGAGTTAATCCAGTACACACTACGGGAGGCATTAGTTGCTATATACAAATGTATGTCTGATGTGAGTCTATAGATTCACAATTGTGCCACAATACTTGATTAACATAGAAATGTATACTAAGTAAGATCAGATATTGGGGAATTAGATTATGCATGGCTGATGTTAGCTAATAGAATTAGCAATTTAAGCAATTTAAACACAATAAATACACTGATATATCCAGAAAGAGAAGCAGAGAAATACAGGAAGACAGAAAGGAAGAATGGAAAGAGAAAAAAAGAGAGTGCGTTAGGCATTTGTAGCAACAACAAGTTGAAACACTTGACACTCAAGTGTTGTGCTGTTTTTGGTGTTGCCAGCTAAAAACTATCACTTTTAATGAGCTTCAATATTGGTCACGCATACAGACGACAATGATTATTTGCATTTATTGGCATTAAATGTTAAAGTGCTTGGCTTCGAACACTTAATAGACTCTACTGCAGTAACAACCATCTTTTGAACATCTTTTTTAATGTCATTTCTATCCTTTTTGACCAATTGAAAAACAATTGTTATTGTATATTCCCCTCGTTTATTGTTTGGGAATTGGTGTTATGGTACTCTTTATGGCATTTCAATCCAACCGGAGTTTCTTTTATTATCATACTTAGGTCATAGGGTAAAATATTTAGTTAATCAATCAAATCTTTATTTTTATGGAAGTCATTAAATGTAGTACAACATTTCATGCCAAACATTTTGTTTATAAATCTTTTATTTTGTTAATGGTATATTTTAGTTTTTAGTTGTGGTTTTTTTTTTATGAACTTGCGATAATAAATGTTAATTGTATCCTTACAATTATTGGATGAATTTAACTTCAGTTATTTGATCCTTACTTGCACAAGAAAATGTTGTGGGCTTCAGTTAATTTAAATGTCGATGAAAGTAATATTTTTTGTATGTTTCTTACTTAGTTTTAGTTAATGCAATTTATATTGAAAATATGAAAGAAGATTGGTTACCAATTCAATATTCAAATGCATATAAATTTAAAGATTTCATTTTTTCATTTTGTACTGGTTACCTATGACAATCAAATGCCATTGAAACTCATCATTATTCACATTAATCGACATATAAAAAAGGAAAAAAGATATACAAAAAAAAAAAAAAAAAATGTAAAATGTTAGAATTATTCTATTCAATTTATGAACATATAGAAAAATTTATAGACCTCCGATTTGCTATAGCAATGAAATGCAAATAGAACTGAAATGGAAATAAACACGTTTCAACATTGAAGACATAATATAAGTTTTTTTTTTAATGAAAAAGGAGAGAAAAAAGAGGAAAATGATTTAATTGTATTTGAATTTGGCCAACGATGCAATACATTGATTGTATTAAGACGAAGAGAGGTAAAAATAGGCAGAAAGAGGGTTTGAATGGAAAGTGATACTAGAATAACAGCAATAGAACAAAAAAAGGCAATAAATTTGAAAAATTTAGTTAAATAAAAATAAAGATATTAAATCAACAATGGAATATCGTAAAATATAACACAAGAGAAAACACTTCAAAATTGCAAATTTTAATTTCAATAAAAATAATAACAACAAATAATTATATCATATTTTCAGTTATCAATTATATTTTTAATTTCACCTTTTCCATTTCCATAGTTTGAGTAAATTAGTATAAATGTAATCTAATCATTTCAGACAGCACCTCAGTTCACTAGAATATTCTTTTTGAAATCGAGCAAAAGAAACTCTGATGTTTCCTATTTCCATACACATATAATATAATATGTTTCAATTAGAATTCAATTACATGTGTCTTATAAAATCAAGTAAAATATATGTTTACAGCATTCAAGTTGGCTAATCTCTTTGGGAAAAGTGGTTTAAAAAGTTCTTCGCTAATCATGTTTATTCATTTCTACTAGTTTTAGCAAGAAAAATGTACAAAAGGCATTTCTTTTATGTAATTATTGGCGCTTTCTGTCTATTCTGACTGCAGTTATTCAGGGTTTTTACTAAAGCTTGGATTAGGCTTATTATAGATTCAATGATTTTTGGTGAGATGACATTGGTAGCTGAGATATCGATGCACATAAATGAAGATGAAGACATTGTCAGTAATTCAGATCCAATGATAACAACAAAGAAGTACAGACAAATGCTAATATCATATTGAATTCAAGAAAAATTCTTATTTGCAGTGCATCTCAATGAACTAGACATACATAAGTGGTACAATGAGATAGGACACTTTAGCCATAAAAATTTTTATATTTTTGTTTGGTTGACTTAAAAAATTCAACTGCTGAGAAAATAGTACAAACAATGAAAAATACATAAAGGCAAATACAATTATTAGGAAGAATCTGAGAAGAGTAAGAAATCATACTAAGAGAACACAAAAATAATGTGAATAATAGTAAAGACTGGTAGAATGAATGAATAGTTTATTTCAGTTCGACCGGAGACAAGAATATATATATATATATTTAAATATTGTATATTTCAGAGATTTCTTTACTGTTGTCATGTTTTTTTTAAGAGAAGTAATTTTTTAAAAATTGCATGGAAAATATAATTAAAAAAAAAGAAAATTACTGTTATCATGGAAATGGAAAAACATATTTTCTGTATGAGAGAGACAGGAAGAAAGTTAGTAATAACTATAAAGATTGATAAAAAGTGATAAGGGAAATCAAAAATTAAAAAGGTGAAAAATTTCTTTAGAAATATCGAAAACATGGATTTATTTCGTTGAAAATATTAGAAATATAGACAAATAATATCAGCAATAACAATTACATGCGACATGAGTTCGAGTTAAATTGAAGTTGAGGCAAATCAAATAGATTTGAGCAGTGGGCATTGCATACTTTTGTGCGCAAAAAGTATTAAAAATGTCAAAAATTCATGTGTACTCGTATATTTGAATGTCTATGAGTGTGTATTTTCATCAATAAAAAAAAAAAAAAAATGCAATCTGAGCGTGACACTAAATCGAAGGCATCTCCTTCATTTCGCTTCGTATCGTTTTCATTTAGAGTCATGCAAATAGGTGTATTTATTTCCTTATATGTATTTAGAGTGCAAACAGGATCCTTGCTGGAAAAGCAAAACAAAATTTGTCAAAATGTTTCAAGTTGGCCTTCTATGCATTTTGTGTGTGCAAAAAGTAGAAAGCCTCAAATTCAGAATGATTGCTTCTCTGACAGACAATGTGTACAGCTTGGAGATGAGCATTGAAAGTAAGCTATTTGAGTCGAGTGTTGAGTTTGAAGTCATGTTGAGTTGAGTAGAATTTGAACTGAATCCGAGCAAGATAAATGACAACAGTAGTGAGCCCTATCAGCTACACACACACATTTCACATGGAGGCGTTAGGCACATTTACCAAGTGAATGGATACTAGTAGGATGGATATGTACGAATATGTGCATACCAACACATAAACTAAAAAACCTGCATTTACCACAAACTACAAACATGCATTCATGTGGATATCTTAAATTTGCAAGCCACCAACTGTGATCTATTATTAAAGAGAGATTCTATATTCAGATACTGAAATACGTGAATTCTATGTTCCTTAGGTGCCTGCTGAAAACTATCAGCAATCAGTAGAACTATGCATTTCATTAAAAGGGGTAGCATCTCCTAGTGATAGATTATGTTCACCAGTGTCAATATACAAGGGAGGACAATACCTGACAAAAAAATTTTCAGTAAAAGTGCCATTGACAAACTTATTGAATATGCGTAAAATGAACGAGTGAATAAGGCTCATATGCGTCCACAATTTAAAGCAGTTGAAAAGGTTAAATAAAAATGCAAAGTGACTGATGACCAAAAAGAGGAAAAAATTAATAAACGAAAGTTAAAAAAAAAAAAAATATGTATAACAATGCAATGTTATGACACGCATATACGTATGAGAGTCATGTATCTCATACCTTTAAAAATGATCGATTGTATAAATGGTTGGTCACCATAGGGAAGTGAAACCGAAAATACATAAAACCGTAACCGAAACATCTACTGACGGTGAAACTGTGGCATGGAAATTTATAACTTATTATACTTGCACCCTCACCATTTACACAGAAACTCATGCTCACATATTTAGAGAAATAATTGGGTAGAGAATATCCAACTTATAAACGAATAAAAGAACATCCATAAGAGTATTTCGCATAAAAATTTGCAATATAAAAAGAGTTAAAACATATAAAGATAGTTGGAGCTAAAAACGGAACATGTGGAGGAAAATTTAAAAGAAATAAGAAAAAAATTTTAATGCCACGAATGTGTTTCGCGCTTCCATCCAAAGTCAACTTCCGTTGCCAATGAGAAGTGAACCGGAAGAAAATTCCACGCTATCGCCATATGGCAAACCATTTTAACATTTTCCTTTCTCCCAATTCTTCTTTATTGTATTAACAGTTATTTCATTTCGTACTTCGTTCCATCCCAATTTATTTATTCTTATTTATTTTTTTTTTTTTTTTGACAGAATTTCACGCTTTGCAGTGACGATGCAAGAAGTAAGCGGCTTCAAAGTGAATGTAAAAGGGAAGTGTTAAAAAATGTGTGATGGCATCTACATGTGGCCCTCTTTCATAATATTTCTTTAAATCTTTTTATATATTTTTTGGTGTCTTTCATGTGAACGTTGACAGTTGCCAATGTTGATTTTTTATCTGTTAAATTCCCTATGCTGGTTTTAATATTTGAGTATCTGCCAGGCTGAGTTTCGGAATCTGTTTTTTGTTTAAGTTTGGGTTTCTGTTGAATTTTCCATGGAAATTTCCTCTTTCATTCAGTTATTTGCTGATGTATTGATTAAATTTTTTATCAATTGAGGATTCATTTCAGTCAATTTCATCTCAACATCGAAGCCGTTCCTTGTTTTTCATCATCAATGTTGACGATTGTGGTTCATCAGTCAGGTCAAATGGAGAATGAATTAAGTAAGCATACAAAGTGAACTACATATGTCAATTTGACAATGCATTCATGGTACTTTGAACAATATTTGTTCAGTTTACTTGTCAATCTTTGTGTTGATTAAACTCCTTAAATTTGGTTTAATAGACACGGGCGTACTTACGTAATTTCAGTAAATTGATAAAGTTTATAGAAAAGGAGGCGCCAATATTTTCACCTTCTTAAACAAGTCAATAAGTTAAGATTTCTTAAACCCCAAAGTAATAATACACATGATAAATGTACGTGAAGGAGTTCCCACATATTGATGGGACTGTAATTTAGAAAAGAAAACGTATATTCTGTTTTATTGCTATTAACTGTTCATTAATATGGCAAGAAAATTTGCTAAAGACCAATCAGTTGCCCTGAATTATAAGATGCCCTGATAGAAAATATAAATTTCTAATCATTCAGTTTACATTTGCTCCTGCGTACTTTAGATCCAATAGATTAGTGATATTGTCTTTTTTCTTTTTTGTTTTTTTTTTTTGTTTTTATCTTCTTCAGTTTCAATTGATTACGAAACAAATATTGACGAAAATAGCATTTGAAGACCATTAAGACTTTAATTCGTTGTCGCATACTTTTTCTATCCCTATGGATTTTCCTCCTTCCTCTTTTCAAATAAACTTGTGCAATGATGAAATTATATTATATTTTCCCAATGCAACAACTTTATTTGATTTACTGTTTGATTCAAACTTCTCTTTTTCATTTTTTCTTTGTTCTTTGCTTTGCTGTTATTGCTTTGTGGTCAATGACTGTCTCAAATCGTGAAAGACTGTTATCTCAACGCAGTGATTGCCTTTGAAAGCGATAATAACAACAAAAACATTGCTGAAGTAAAGAGATATATGTGTTAAAGAAACACAGCTAAAGTGCGATTTTATAACGAAACTTATGCAGATCGAAAAAATTTACATTTTTTATATTATTTATTTATTTATTATTATTATTATTTATTATTTATTTATATTCCTTGAAATCAAATTTTCGACTTTTGAGTAAGAAATTGGCAATGAAAATGAGTGAAATTGAAAAGTTGCGGTAAACCAAAGTAAATTCAATTAAATCACCAATGTTATGGCAAGTTTCATCATGTAAACACACATCGATATCAATATATCAAATAAAGTCACTTTTTAATATTGCAATGGGAATTTTCTTTCAATCATTTTTCCATTTTCCATGTTCGTGTTACAATAAAAGTATAAAGTATTTCAATATGTACAACATGACATATAAACAATTTGTTCAATCATCCTTCGTTTATTTAAATTTTGTATATTTCGATTTGTTTTTAATTCTGTTATTTATTCTCAGTTTATTACATTTTCAGCAAATCACAAATGATTTACGTTTACGTTGAGTTCTAATAAATCAATGCTGCCTCAACGTCATTGTCTGGGTTCAATGTCCTATGAGGTTTGATCGATAAATAGCCACCCTTGTTGGTTGTTATATTTTGAATTTTTTCCTTGTTTCGCAAATAAATTGTTTTGTTTACAGGAAAACTCAAGAATGAATACATATTTATCATAATCGAAAGTACGACACACAATTTTTCAAACCATTTCATTTCCATTTTTCACCTCAATTTAAAATTACCCATGTCATTATCACTTAACACGTACACAACTAACAAAATGGCAAAGCAATACAAAACGGAAAAGCACTTCATTCTAATCAGAAAGCTTTAGACAAATTTGATGGACAATTGTCTATTGTTCTACCAAAGTGTTTGATTTATTGTAAGGGTGTTTGCTTGATTATAATGACTGTTTACAATACAAGGCAGCAAAAAGAAACTGAAACCAAATTCATGTCTATCTATCTGTGAAACCAGCAACGATGGAAAATTCCAAATTCACTACTCGTAAAGCATTCGTTGTATTACTCATAAATTAGTGGGAAAGCATTTGTATCTAAGTAAAAAGAGAAAGGACAGAGAAGTCAATTCAGGTAGTCGCTAGATAAAAATCACCACTGATGGATAGGCCTGAAATTATGATAGTCTAACCGAGGCATCAAAGAAGACAATATTTTGGTTTAATTTGTGTCTGCCGACAATTTATGTGACTGCCGACAATTTATGTGTCTGCCACCCATGACTCAATCTTCATAGAAAATGGGTGCAATATTAAAAAAACAAATTTTCTACTTTTAAATTGTAATTCACTTCTGATTTTCTGCGTGTATAAGAACTTACTTTCGCATTTATAAATTATATTTATTGCCATTTGTCTGCCATAAATCAAAACAAAATGCAACAATTTCACAACAATTGAAAATTTAATGTAAATGAATGAATAAAATGTTTGAATAAATGAATGAGTGAATAAATGAATGAATGAATGAAATTTATCAAAGAAAGGAATAAATACAGCAAAAAATGTAGAGAGAAAACATTGTAAAATAATAAAGAAAACAATTTGCAAAACATTCGTCGAATCATGTTGAGTTTCACTTATTTTTTCACTGGAGTTGCCATAAACCTGTGGAGTCCTTGAGGCGTTGGTTGAATGGTTGTGTTCTGTTAGTCATGCGACGGTTGTCAGCTTCAATGACTGTCTGCTCATGTGAGTCGTGAATAGTTTCTATGGATTCAATGGATTCAATGAAAAGATGTGCAGGTGACCATGTAACAAATAATTTGTCTTGCCTTGACTTCGAGTAAATGGCATCAAAGTATTGGGATAAAACTATTGGATGATGAGCAAATAAATGCGAATGCGCAGAAGAGTGGGAGTAGTATAAGTGATTGATTTATGGTCTTTGAACTCGAATTGAGAAGACCAAAACAAATACAGAACACGGGATATAAAAAGTTGTTGTTAAAAATATATTGAGATATCGGGACTTGTCAACAAAAAGTTGGTGAAAGTAGAATGAAGAAACTTTTTTTTTATTGATGATGCGAATAATGATGATGAAGTATCTGAGTATGGTTTGTAATCGATGGTTAGAGAGGAGACATGTGTGCATGTGTGTATTCAACATTTGATATTTTGTTTTTGTATAATTGTCATTCTCGCATGTCGTATTAGTAATTTTAATTAGAATAATGGAATGTTATATGAGGTGCATGTACCAAAAATGTGTTGATGAATAGCGACTACATTACAAATAACACAAAAATTAAATAATAAATTGATAAAGAAAATAAATAAATAAAGAAAATTTATATAAGCATCAGTTCCAAGGACAATAGAATATTCTAGAGATTATTTTACACAGCAGGTTATAGGTTACCAATAAATTGCAATGTACATATATTCATAATTGTTTTCTTCAAACAAAAATACTCTTCATACAAAGGTGAATTTCTTAGATAGAAAATTTAGCTCAAATACATAATTTGTAAATTCTTTGAATAATGTAAATGTTATTGTTGATATTATTATGCTTTTTAATGTTTTAAACAGTTTTATTTTAATTGTATAATTAGTTCACTTCATCATTCCTCCTCAACTACACACATAAAGATAGTAAATTTTCATCTTCGACTTTGTAGTTTAAATCTCCTCCACTGGACTCAGAGTATGGCTATGGCTATGAAAACATTAAGAGGATTATGTTAAGTATTATATAAAAATTAAATTAAATTAACTTAATGCAATTTGCAATGCTTACGGGATTATTACAGGCAACTCACATTAAGTATAATTGAATTAAAATCGTAGGTGGATGGATGGTTTAAAGTTTAAACGAAATTGTGAGAGGAGTATAGTCAGTTGCTGAATCATGTGCAGCTTCCAGAAGAATCAATTAAAAAAAGCAAAATTGATTTAAGCAAACAAAAACAATCACAACAAATCGCCCTAGTCGATAAATGATGATGATGATGATGATTGATGAATCATCTCTCATGATTTTCTTGATAGAATGACATATAGAACGCATTATTCTGCTTAAATATGAATGTATCTATATATAATTTTGAAAATTTCCTATTCAGTAGAGATGAAATTAATTGAGTTGCAGCTAATCAGCAAGAATAATTGGATGAAATGTGTAAAGTGTTCGACTATGCACAAGTATATGGAAACCAACATTTGAGTATATTGTGGCTTGAGAAGTTTAACTTCGCAAATGCCGAATTCGAATTCTTCACGCACCCCTTAAACGTAAACGTTTTTGCCTACGCTCTGTGATAGATTGACTTCTTTTATGTTCAACACAGAGACCGAAATATTTGTATGAGAGCTTTACGATACAGTAATCCTAGGGTCTTGAAATTTACGCCGTTGTTGAATAGGAGCCAGTTATTTATACTGTTCAAATTTCAGTTCAATAACACAAAAAGTTTTTCTAATAGGAACATGAATTTGAATTTGGGATTGTATGGACCAATCCCAATATTCTTGCTCAGAGTCCCCACTAATACTGACACAGTAGCACACATACACACAGAAATAAATGCACAAAAAGGCTGAATCCTTTGAAGCATAATGAATAAGTAAGAGAGAAGTAAATGAGTTAAAAGTGCAAAGGCCGGCAGGCTTTCAATGGGAGTAAAGTAGATTACTCACGGCAAAGTACCAACAGCAACATTGACATCCTTTGATTTTTTCTGATTTCTTTGGATTTTTTGTTAGCTTTGCACCACAATGCACAATGTTCCATACAATCACTGCCATCTATTCTATTCACATATTGCTATTCGTGCTATTTTGGTTTTATTTTTTTACGTATTTTCGAATTTCCTTTGGTGTTAACTAAAATTGCAACGTTGCTTTTTTTTTTGGTATCTTTCGATGAACATTTTATCGTGGATTTATAGTTAATGCAACCCATGAAATGCTAAAGCCGCTTATCAATTTTTCATTTTCTCTTTGTGCATTTTTTTGTATTTTGTAGTTTGCTCTTAAATGCAATTTTTGTTGCATTTCCCCGCTGTCATTTTGCGTGCGGTTCTATATTTAAAAATAACGATTTTCATCCACCAAATATCCTTTGAAATGTATTCTCATCCAAGTTTCCAAATTCCATGTTTTTTGTATTCTGAGTGACACTTAAATTGCATTTTTCAACACTACAACGCAGCTTCACTTGCGAGTGAATCCAAATGTTTGTCAGAGCAAGTAAAGTTGACAATTGTTGAAAGGACTTAAATCGTCAATCAATAAATGCTTCAGAGAACTTGTAGAAAATAAACGACAGAAGCACTGAATGAGACCAGCAAATCGATATAAAGTACAACCATATAAAAAATGAAAATCTCCAAATGTTCAACTAATATTATGTGATCATCATAGAAAATAAAAGTTTGATGCAAAATTCAAGTACTAAATTTCAATTTCTTTAATATAGGCGATTATTGGACGATGATAGCTAAAATATGATATATATATATTATTGATTCTAAATCCAGAAAACTCGAGAAGACCGCATCAATTGTATATTTGGATTTGCTTGTTGGATTGAGTAGACTTGAGGTCATTTGCAAGTTAAGTATATCCTTTAAAAACTGAATGAGTGGTTCGGCATCATCTGAAGCAAGGTTGATGTTAAAGTCACCCCGTACAATGATAGGCGACTTGTCAAAGTACTCTCCGAGTTCAGCAGATCCAATGGGAGTGTATTGTAACAAAAAAAAAATGAAGAAACTTTATAACATTATTTATTCGTTGCTTTGGTGAAATGTATACCACCTTCTGTCCATAACATAATAGCAACAAATAAGACTTTGTCTGCGCTAGCGTTTAGGATCCATTGGTTTTACTGCTCCACATCATGATTTCTAAAAAACAGAGTTTCAATCACATTTTATTTCATATTGTATCTCGTACTCTCTGGTTGCTTTGATTCATCGGCCGAGCCGGGTCTTTACAAACTGGGCTATTGAGTTATTTATGTTCCAAGCAGGAAAGTTCATACTTAAAGTGTTTCACTCTCGTTTCATTTAATTCGATTTTTATGTTAGCCCAAAATGAGTTTTGTTGTATTGCCACTTATTTGTTGTAGTTACAAAGTGTTTATAAAAATATAAAAACTAAAAAATCAAAAGAAAATTTTAAATTTAAAAATCACGTTGTCGTCAATTGTTTGTGATCGGTCGTTCATGTAAACACTACCCAAGCCACGCGTTGCTTAATTTCTGATAGACAAGAAAAGCCAAAAAAAAACCAAAATTTCCTATTACGATTTCAAAATTTAACCCTACCGAAACCAAAAATGTTTCACATCAAAACCTTTTCACACTACCCTTTGTCTACTTTTTCTGTCATATAAAACTTCTTTCTTTCCTTCGCATTTTTTCTTTCTTTTTTAATAAGTTGAACTTGGCTGCTCATTCAAAACTGAAAGTCGAATGTTATTTTTACGCCACGAGCGGAAAGACTTCAAAGTTGTTCAACAAAAGTTTCTTAACAGTTCGATGAAGAAAAGTTTTAAGTTCTTTCATAATTTTTATTCTCTTTTCTCCATTTCATGTTATTTTTTTTTTTTTTTTTCTTTTTTTAAAAATGCCCTTCATGCATAATTTTTAAAAAAAATTGTTATTTCTAATATAAAATTTGATACATATGCACACAGAGTGTGGGGATTGAAGAGTTCGTAAATTGTTAAGTGTCTGTTGTCTGTTTTGTTAAAATTCAGAATTTTTAAACTGTTTATTTGATTGTTATTGTTTAATTTCGATCAATTTGAACAGGTCACAGAAATGAACATTTGCATAAAAAATTATTTATGTAAATCAATTAAGAACACAAGTTTAGGGTTACAAATTTTAAGGTCAGATCAGCTTAGAAAGTGTTTTTGTTTTTATTTCCCATACACATAATTTAATTTAATATGTGTTTTTTTTTCATTTTGAGTAAGTTTTCAAAAGGGTATTTACAATTTTCTGCAACTGAATTCATAAAATTCTGTTTGATGTACCCAATGCCAAGATACGGGAGTAACAAAGTCCCGTCAACCTTTTTTGGCAACTTGTTCTTAGCCAGTAATTTAAAACTCTGTAGCGCAGCTTAAGTTTCATAAAGTAGTTTGCACTCACGATTGTCGCTCGTTAATATTTTTCTTTCTTACGAGGTTCGTACTTTGATTCGTTCGAATTTTATGGTGTCCCAGGTTCTTTATTTAATATTTTATATTCCTTCTTTTATGGCAATGAATGGCAACTGAGGAAAAGTTCTTAATTGCTTTACACAAATTGACGGCACTCACAACTGCCCTTCCGAGCGTAACATATTTTATTAATTTCAATAGAAACGACTCTGATAATAAAATGGCATTTGGCTTTGAAGGAATCAATAATGAAGTCTATTACCACTTTGATACACATAGAACATGTTCATCATACAAAATAAATAAAAAAAATATATAACCACAATATCTTTTGTACAATAAATACAAAATAGCCATGTGAATTTTATATTGTAGTATTCTTGGTTTAGAAGTGCAATGCAGGATAAAGCTGAAAAGTGAAATAACCAGCGATGAAATTTGTCGCATGCGATAATTTATATTGCATTTGCTTTTTTCGGTTTCGCCTTTTTGTTATTGCAACAAGTGAGTTGGTTTTTTTTATTGAAATTCTTGATACTGTTTGCTTGTGTTTTTATTGAATTTAATTTAGCATAATTTCTATTGCTCGTTTCCTTGCTGTTCCTGTTGTTGTAAGTATAATTTTATATTTTCAATATTTAGTTATCGCATAATAAGTTATAGCATTAAGTATGCTGTTTTTTGTTAGTATTTACGATATAATAAATTTTAGTTCTTAAAAAAAAAAAAACAAAAAAAATCATTATTTAGCATGCCTTATTTTATATTACTTACCCGTTTACTTGCCTCGCCAAAGGACATTTTCCCAGCCTTAAGGATTATTTACTTTGACACTCATCTGCTATGTTCAACAATATGTCCACTAAACTGCTTGTGTTTCCTGATTCCTTCTTCTGTTTAGCTTTCGATTTTGATTGTCTTTGATCAGAAACACTTTGTTCATCGGCCTTCTCTAGTCCTTATTCCTTTCACTTCTACGGCAATGCTTAATATATTTTATGTGTACTTAGTACCTGTGTTCTCAAGTGAGCGTGTGTCTTGTTAAGTAAGTTGAACTATTCAACTCAACTTGATTGAAATTCATCTGAAGTGTTTATCAGTAAATTCAAAGTTAGTTGTTGAAGCTATTTTACTTTAAAGTTTATGAAGGAGTCTAACGACAACGAGTGCTATATTTACTGATGTTTCTAGGAATATTGTTTCCTGTAATTGAAAAATCGAATCGGAAAAAGTGTTTGCAACTCCTACATAATAAATATGTTCAGCAAACTGATAACTATGACTACAAAGTAAATAACATTGTGATGTTCCAGCTGTGGGCGATTTGTTGGAAACTCTTTTAAATTAATGCAAGTACAATATATTAACCCATATGCACCCATGTATATACCAAATATGCATATCTATAATGGTACTTAATTGTATGTGTACTTCAATGCCAACCAAAATGAAGGCAATGCAATCCTTGATAAAGTTTTGTAAAAATCTTTGACAGATGAAGGCAGTAAGCATTGAAACAGAAATCAAATGAGCTGGAAAGTCATGAATTCATGCTGTGTATCGCAGAGTCTTAGGATAAAACATAAAAGCCTTCAAGAACTTTCCACGCATACTTTATGTAGAACTATAATTATTCAGGATACCGCATAAACTTGACATCAGATCAAGTGGACGCCTTACCCTTAGTTGAGATTTCATGATTATATTGTAAGAATTTTTTGGGTTTTTTTAAAGAAGTATCAGTTAGATTTAATATATCAGCTCATATTGTATTTCCTTGAGCATAGTTTTACAAACTAATAGTTACTTTGACTTCCGTTGAGCTATTTCCGTTTTACTGACTGACAATTAAACCACAATATGAGATCTTTAGTATTTCGATTTAATAAAAATTAAAATTGTTTGTTTGTTTGTTTGTCCGAATCTTTTGCGCATCCATAACGTTAACCTGATTGCAATGCAAGCAATTTTGTGTATTTTTGGTTCTAGCCATGAACATGTGATAGTTTTAGATCAAATGTGGCATATAAAACTAATCAGGTCGCCTGTGCCAAAAATAATAGATAATACATTTATCAATTTTTAAATCAGTGTTCAACAATTTGCCCAATTGCGATCTACTGAAAGTGAAGAACATATCTTATTTTATTTCATTCTTGTTGTTATTTTGTTGGTTAAACATGGAAAGCGGATTGTATCACTTTCTTATTGTAGTTATTGTATTTATGTTATTATACATCCTTTTTGAAATTCTGAAAGGAAAAATGTGATAAGATAAGAAAATATGTTACTGCCACACAATGACTTTACAATGAAGGAATCCTCCTTTCTACTGCTGTTATCTTTATCCATTTGTGTATCTTGTAAATGGAGAACTACTAACAAGACTACAAAGTTAATGTTTTGTTAAGTAATTTGAAAGGATTTTCATATAGACCAACAACTTTTTACTTTTATATTCAAATAAAAGCTGAAGGCTGCAAGCATGAATGATTTTTGCTATTGTTGCCATTTGCATCATTTAACACAATCAAAGTTATTAACAATGAAACCCTTTTTGAGTAGTTTACCATCTCCTTCATATGTCGAAGAACAAAATAAATAAATTCTATGAAAATAGATGGTTGCGCAAAGTCATTAAAATGAATTTAGATATTTTTCAGAATTGGTTGATTGTATTGTTCTACATACTTGTATATCTTAGTTTCTTTTTTAATGGTGAATCACTATTATTGATAGAATTGATTAAGTCATAACCGTCTGTCTAAAAAGTATTTAGCTATCACAATGAAATTCCAACCCAACATATCTTTTTATGGTGCCCAGATAATTTGTCCCTGATTACAAGCTTTGATGACTTGATTTTATATACTTATTTATTTACAAAGAAATACCTTTATAGTAGATAGAGTTCAGAAGTTGTATGAACGCTCGCTGGTTTTGCTGTCTGAACAGTTTATGTGGTTTAAATTTCTTCTTTTTTTTTTTTATTAAAATTCTGTATCCTTTTATTTCTGCAAAAATCGATATGGAAAAATAGAAACGGCAAATTATGAAAAATGCAAGTTTTATTAAATGTTTTTCACAGAACTCGGTGTCCAAATTCATTTTAATTTATTTATTGTACAATAAAAAAAAAAAACAAAGAAATGAAGCATGTGATACAAAAATACGTGTAATTATAAGTTTTGCATGCAACAAAAGCAACATTTTGAAGTCATGAAGAACTTGTTGAGGAAAAGTACATCTAAATAAGGAAGAAAAAATGGGCCAAGTGCGAGTCAGACTCGTACACGGAGGAACCCTCCAGAACCAGATTGGGGTTTGTATGGTAGGTACTCCGCCTAGTGTTCCGATTTGACTGATTCCAACAAATGTACTGTGCCTATATCAGAAAGTTATAGTGTCTAAATTTCAGTTCAATAGTCCAAAAACGAAAAAAGTTTTTCGAATAAGAACCTGAATTTTAATGGTGGGTATGTATGGGAGGTACCCCTCCTAGTTGGCCGATTTGGCTGATTCCAACAGATGTATAGCATCTATATCAAAAACTTATAGTGTCTAAATTTCAGTTTGATAGAACAAAAAACAAAAAAGTTTTTGTGATAAGAACCTGAATTTTCCTAGTAATCCGATCAAACTGAAATTTCGATAAGATAGGTTTCTAAAGTATAGCACCCAACCATCCAAATTTCAAGTTCGTGGCATTACTGGATCGTATAGCTGCCATACAAACTAAAATGTTTCTTGTATCGGGACCTCTTTAAGTTTTTGAAAATATTTTAGTTTTGGTATTTGTTGCTGATGCCCAGATAGAACAACATATTCTGTGAAAATTTCAACTCTCTAGCTATTGCGACTTATGAGATATAACCCGAGGACTGACGGACGGATAATGAAGTCTCTGCAATAGGATTCCTTTTGGTATCCTTTGTGTCCGGAACCCTAAAAAGACAAAATGAGTAAGCGCAACTAATTAACATCGTAAATCTCTAGCTAATTCTACATGAGTTTTGAATTTAATTTTAATGGTTTTTGTTTACTTTTGATAGTCATTAAAATGACAAATTATGCAACAAATGAAAGAACATCAAAATAAACAACAAGGACTAAGTGAACTTCTTTAGGCTAAATAAACGGATGAGGATGGTGAAAATGAGGATGATGATAATTATAATCATGATGTTGGTGATGTTGATGTGATGTGCATACAATAAAGCACAAGTTACCAAGAACTTTACAAAAAAAAATAAAAGAAATTTAATAGCCAAAGAGACGTGGGAAAGACCTAAAATGAAAAAACGAAATGTAAAATGGAATGAGAAAAGGAAGAAGAATGAGTTCTTTGTTTCTAAGAAACAAAAGCGTAAGCCTGTCTTCGCATTTGCAGAGGCTACCACAAAATGACCAAAATCTTTTATTTTATTGCTTCATTGTGTTACGAAAACTATTTAAGTTGCAAGATGCTTTGTTGATTTTTGTGGCGCACTAAATGATGAAGAGTTTTTGGTCTTATAAGTCGCTTAAAATGATGGACTGCATTACTGACTCTACTAAATAGTTTCCTAACAGGTGTTACGACGGCTTGGAGTTGAGGGTACAATGCCTTTTTAGTTTCAATTCCCATTTAAATTTGCAGTGGTCTATTAAAAAGTTTTGCACCATTAGATTTAACTGCAGTTTCTTGAGATTTTAAATGTTTTTTTTATTAATTTGCAGCAGCTGTAATATGAACTAATTACATTTTAGGAAAATGATGAACTTTTTTACAGAAATTTGTTAATGTGACCAAAAGGATTCAAGGCAAATTAATGTGTTTTTTTCAAAATTGAAAATACCTTTATTAATCCAAGGATATAGAGGGCATAATAAACAAACAAGTTGAATGATGATGGCTCATGGTGGCTTTTGTTTCGAATAATACAATACACAAGTAAAAATGAAGAAAATAATGTGACGAAAATCAAAATGCGATAGTGGTTCAGAGACGTAGTGGGGAGACGTACAAAACAATGCGCATTGTCTTGTGCGGGCTCGTCTGCAGCGTAGAGAATGAATGCTTATGCATGAGTAAGAGAGAGATACAAAATGTTTTCCTGATTGTGTTTACTTTACAAAAGAATGTACGAACAAGTGGCCGAATGACCGAAAAATAATATATATGTATAACTCTTTTGTTTTGAAATAATACAATATTCTGTATTATTACATGACCATCTATTTTAGAAGTTTCACTTCCACATTGTATTTACCTAAATAGCTTCAATATAATAATAACATCTTTAAATTTTGATTTTCGTCACATTTCATTTTCATATATTTTGGATTTACTCCCTTTCGCTAAAGAAGTTTCACTTCAAAAATTTACTTGATACATAATCAAGCGTACCATAATCTAAATTTTACTTTGAAATAAATAATTAAATATGAGTAAAATACAATTAATTTTATTATTTTTTTTTTTCTTTCTATATTTAATCAACGAAATAACAACAAGTTTGAGGGGTGTTTATATGAGTGGGTGTAACTTAAAATCACAAAGAAGACCTGACACTGAATATTTGAATTTCTAATAAACTGATATATAAGATGTCATTCTTTTATAAGAATCAAGGTGTTTCAGTGTACCTTTTTGTCAGTGTCTATAAATTGATGTACATTTATATCCTTTTCTTGTTAGTATTTGTTAGTACATATTTTGTATTTGTCATAGGCGAAATGACGCAAACACATTTTATAGACAGCTGGCTTAAAATCGGCTTAACTTATGTCCTGCCTGTATAAATAAGGATTTAGGAATTTCTCAAGCTAAACAATTTGTTAGTTGATATACGTGTAAGGATATTCCAAATGTTGATTCCTTAAGCCTTTTTGGGAAAGAAAGCAGTAGATTCCCTATGTAGATAAAATTAACTATAAAGTTGATTTTGTAGGCAAATCCTGAGGAACTCCAGACAGTTTTGCACCAATGCAATTGACTTATTCATTGTGACTACATTTAAAACCGTAAAGGTAACAATAATCTTCTACCATTTCCATTGCAGCTACGGTTTTCAAATTGAATGAAAAAATAATATTGTTTTTATATATAAAACCTTCTGAAATTTAACTTTTTATTTCCATAATGAGTAAAAAAACAAATGTTTAGCATAAAGTAAACAAGAAATAAGTACGCCCAGTTGAAGTAAACGAAAACACCTACAATTCACTTCTTATCAGATTTTATCAATAATCTTTGCAGTGTTTTTTGGCATACTGGTTTTTATTTTCCGGCAAATTTCGACTGATATTGGTCCTTATTTTGGAAATTTTACTTCCCAATCCTATTGTTCAGCTCAATTCAAAGGTTTTCGATTGTATTCATGTCTGACGATTGACTTAATAACTAGCCTTCGTTGTCTTTGCGCCTTTGCCAACTTGGATGTGTGCTTTGGATCATTATTCTGTTGAAAATTCTACCTCAGTGGCATATTTTCTTCATCCCCAAATGTTGTGTAAAAACACTATGACTGTGCATTTCCCAAATTCTTGGAATGTGTTATATAAAGCACCAAACTTAGGATTTACCAATATAACTTATATTATAACAAATTTGAACATTTACAGCAGTTCACAAATTTCATTTTAAAACGTTGAGCATCCAAGCATCCTTTTAACCTTCGCTTCTATTATCATTCTATTCTATTCTATATTCACTCGTATCTAGTTTTCGTCCTTCTATCAATTCTATGACAATCTAATTGGCTGCAAGCGATTGACAATTACAAACAAACAAACACCGAAACACTGACTAAGTATGTGGGCAACACAAGCTCACGCATTCATATTGAGTTACTCGCACATCGATGTTCACATTGGAGATAAATTTTCTACACATCATCAATAAAGGATTTTGCCAAAAATTGTGGATTATTTGGCAATTTTTGTCGACAGTTTAGTTGAGTTGAACAATCATAAATCAATCACTTCCTGAATTGAAAAATAGTTACATAGACTAGTAGAGGGGAGAAACGTAGAAACAGTAGATTTGTTCAATTATTTTCCCAGAAAATATCATATAAACCCTCAGAGGAACAAATGTTCAGAGGACATGTTTTCATGTGAGATTATCTGCTAAATTTTATTTATGATTTAGATACAAACACAAAATCATAGACATCCAAACAGTGATGTTCACATGGGTAAAAGGTAAACACAAAACCATTTTATTTTCGATTTGCTTGTGTGTTTCTCTTTTTGTTATTTTTACTATTATTTTGTAATTTTGTCCTTGGCTATTGTTTCTTTTATTCCTCCAATTGTTGTTCTTTTGATTTGTAGCAAATATTGTAGTCATTAAGAATGTAATAATTTTAATTCATTTCTTTACTCTCTCAGTTCAATTTTATTGTAATTATTATTATTATTATTATTTTTCCTTATAAAAAGGATCCTTCGGGTTAGAATTCGATCATCATGAGAGGTTTTCTTGCTTCCCGTTTATATGGAAGTGACTTGAAAAAGCTGGCTTCGTCTATCTGTGTGGGGTCTTCATAGGTAATCCGAGTTGATCTCTGCCATTCAAGTCCATCTACTGGATAACACAAGACTTTATCCCTTAACTTTATATGCAAAATTTGATTCTCCAATTTATTGACAATAGACTCACTCAAACATACAAAAAAAAAAAAAATATTATCAAAAACAGTCAAGCTGTGTGGGAAGAAAACAGTGTCCTGATTTTTATAATGCTTGCATTTAAAGTAATGCCATTGTCAACTTCAATGTCACATAATTCTTAGTCTATTATCTTCATTTCTTTGTTAATTTGTTATCCTTTCTTCCACTTGAAAGCTCAATATGAATTTTATGAAAATTAATATGAAATTGATAAACTTTATAAAAAAGGGAAAATTATCAACTACTTACAAGTTTATTGAATATTAATAGCCCCAAAAATAATAAGTTTTTCCATCTATAGATAGTATTTTACTATTTTGTTATGCAGCTTTAGTATTTTGATAAATGAAGAGATGGGGAAAAGGGAAAGATAAACTTTGGAAGTATGATTGATTGACATTGATTATAAGAAATATGCCAATCAATAAGGAGATAAAATTACGTGGAACTAACTAAACTAATCTAATACAAATTTATGTCATCATTGTATTGTTATAGTTCTGGTTATTGTTTTATGGATTTTGATTTGATCACTATGTCCAAATGGGTTAAATATATTAATGGAGTCTTACTGTAAAACCTTGTATTCATGGCTGGTACTAGACTATTGCTGCAGTTTATAAACTTGTAAATCGAAACTTGTTCTTTTAGTTAACTTCACTTCCAACAATTAATGTTACTTCCTATGTTTAAAGATCTTTGGAGGATGAGTTGGAAAGTATATTAATCATTTTTAAAAAATAAAACAACATTATTCAACAGTTTCCTGCGAAGATTTGCCTAAAAAAGCCTTGAATTGAACTTACTACTATTGTATAGTCTTCCAAGTTTATTTATGTTTAGTTGATGTCAATGACAAATCAGTATAAGGAAATTGAAATTTTTTCATAAATAAAACATCACTTGACGTACGCATTTCATTCAGCATCTAACTATTTCTGTTTGCATCTTCTGTGAAATACTTGACATTGATTAATAAGATTTTCAATATTTCAAATGTTATAACTAATGGGTAGTTAAGTTATTAACTTAACAGATTTAAAAGCCATTGATGCTTATGTCATCAT
Source organism: Amiota minor (assembly GCA_037043295.1). Taxonomy (NCBI): domain Eukaryota; kingdom Metazoa; phylum Arthropoda; class Insecta; order Diptera; family Drosophilidae; genus Amiota; species Amiota minor. The sequence goes on along the minus strand of JBAMAW010002186.1, from coordinate 75,833 downwards.
CATAATCTCCATGATTCATCAAGAAGGGTCTTTTGTCATAATACAATATATCATACCTAATGATGAAAAACAGACCAACCAACAAATCTAAACAAGTAATTAGTTCAAAAATCCTCATTACTCAAGGGGCATATCATTTCTGAATATGTTTTATGTTTTATGTAAATTTGTTGCATTGATGTGGCACAATATATAAGTTGCAAGTAGAAAATATCATTGTTAAGTTCATAAAAATTAATTAAAATTAAAATCAATATTGATGCATACATGAATGGTAAGTGTGATTCGATGTCAATAGAAATTGAAGCTATCAGAAATGCAATATTGTTTGGCATCATAACGAATTAATTAAAATTCCCATTTTATTGAATGGACTACATTTTGATTCAAAACTTTTTAGTCTATTCCGTCCTTTTTCTATTGACTCGCATATTTTTCTATTCAAATCGAAATTTCAATGGAATCATAATACTTATGTTGATAACTTTTATTGCTTAACTAACATTCTCATTAATTTTTGCCACTTCAAACTTGGTTATATATATAGATGAAAATGATGTCCTTAATGATGTTTTCTCCTCTTGTATCAATTCATGCAATCTGCATTTGAATAATTTTATTTACTTTATAGAAATTTTAATGAGGATGACGAGTACAATTTTTCACTTGAATTAAGTTCTTTTTGATGATTTCATTCATCTAACAATCTCTGCGATTTGCCACCAACATATATGATATCTACATTAGAAGGTGAATACAAGATTTTTCTAATGATCGATCTATCAATATCTCTTTATCTATGTACATGAATAGAATTGCATCGTTTGGGAAAGGTAAGAGAGCTTTGTTGATGTGGAAAGAGAGTGATTCTTCGATTTACTTACCTTTATTCACTTTAATTCCTTTTATATATTATATTCTTCTAATTTTCTTACATTTTTCTATCTGCCGTTGCTATACATAAAAACATCACAATGAGCATCTCTAGAACAGTGAGAACAGATGTATGTATTCCATCAGCTACAGTGTCTAGGGTAGGTAAGCTTCGATGAAACTGATGTTGGTCAATGCTTTTGTCCGCAACTTTATCCAAAACAAAGTCTTAAAAGCCATTATGGCTTTATTTGTTTTAGCTAGAATGTTTATGCAATGCCTCAGTATTCAGAAAGAACCAACAAATCAATTTCGTTGTAAAGTCCTTACTTAAACTCTTTACTCACTTAATACAATTCAATTCAATTCAAGTTTGATGGATTCCCATATGACAACCAACATAAAAACAAAATACAGACTCAAATGCTTATCAATGAAATTGTGTTCGTGCTAAAAGTTTTTTTTTGTCAAACCAACTGAAAAGAAGAGAATTCTTTTATTTTTCTTGCCAAGGGATGAATTCATTATTATGCAGTAAATAAAAGTAAAGCTTTTTCCATCTTTTCGATTGATTTACCAAAGCCAAACGAATACAATATGGTGACGACATGGCATCACGTTATGTTATATATTGTACTTTACTTTTAATGAAAGAGATATAACGCCCTCTTAAAGATAAATCTAAGAATTGACTTCTTCTGTATAAAACTTTCTACCTTTTAAGCAAAAATTGTGCATAAAAATTGTTTCGAAATTATAGTTTGGAAATGTGAAATGTTGCTTAGAGGTCATATACCTATGATACAAACATAATGGTAATTCCAATTGAAAAAGAACCTTTGAAATGCAAATTTCATGAATATTTATTATAAGTTATTCAGAATATTCTAACACAATACGAAATTCCTCTACGAAAAAGAAAAACAAAGCCAAAAGAAAAATAAAAAATCGGACAAATGCGAATCAGACTTGTACACTGAGGGTTCCGTACCAGATTGGGGTTTGTATGGTGGGTACTCCCTGTAGCGGTGCGATTTGGCTGATTCCAACAAATGTACCGCGCCAATATTAAAAACTTATAGTGTCCAAATTTAAGTTTGATAGAACAAAAAACAAAAAAGTTTTTCTAATAAAAATCTGAAATTTAATGGGTGTTTGTATGGGGGGTACCACCCCTAGTAGTCCGATCAAACTGAAATTTCGACAATATAAGTCTTTGATGTGTAGCCAATAACCATTCAAATTTCAAGATCGTGGAATTACTAGATCGTATAGCTGCCATACAAACCAAAATGTTTCTTGTATGGGGACCCCTTTAAGTTTTTGAAAAAATTTTAGTTTTCGTATTTGTTGCATATGCCCGGATAGAACTACACTTGTGAAGACTTCAACTCACTAGCTATTGCGGCTTATGAGATATGACCCGAGGGCGGACGAACGGACGGAAAACGAAGTCTATGCAATAGGGTTCCCTTTGGGTCCGGAACCCTAAAAACACTATGTATATAGAACAATATATCAAGAAATCGTGCTTTGGTAGCTAGATAAAATGCAAAAAAATATTTTAAACTTTATTACATTCAAGGATTTCAATACATAAACTCGTGTTTTATAGCAAAATTTATGTAAACTAGACGCATATAAATTATTTACCTATACTTTCAATGAAATCTAGAAGAACATAAATCCACATAACCTTGGATACTTTTACGATATTTACAGAGGAAAGAGATTTCATACCTTTGGTAATTTCATTTTATTTTATTGTATTCCATTTTATTTACTTTAAACAGAAAGAAAGAAATGTAAAAATTAAATATGTTGACGGTGAAGCATGTGTAAATGTACTTTATATAAACAGACGAAACAAGAAAATGAGAAAATGCAAAAATAAATAAAATAAAAAGCGAAAAAGTTTTTCAAAAAGTAGGGAAACAAGTTAACACTGTTTACAAAAAGCCCAATGTTTTGTTTTCAGTCTTCTTCGCTGTCTTTTTGGGGGGGTGCATGTGGGACTTGACGAGTCTCAAATGTTTATTGTTAAAAAACATATTAAGTTGTCAATTGGGAAAGTAACTCAATGAAATTAAACTTGTGTGGCTTCTAGTGAAGGAGCGTTGACGCGTTACACTTATTACGAGGCGCTTTAACACAATTGCCACATACAAAGGAAAGCAAATTAAAGTAAAGGTAGGAATTTGTCAATTACGATTTCCGTACTTACAAACACACTTAATTAAAATAGAGAAGGAATAATTAAGGAATGGGAGAAAACAAGGGGAGAATTCCAGAAGCATTTTGAAACGGTGGTTGAAGCTAATTTAATGAGACAAATTAGTTGAAACATTAACTCTGATTGTTATCACTGAACGCGGTAAATACCATGAAAATCTTCAGAAGTATTTGACAGAAAAAAACAAGAGAAAAAACAAAGAATGTCGGTTAGGAAAATCAAAATATAATCGATACTTTTTAACTTATACCTTTTCTTAGGTGGCTTAACCAGAATAGTACTTTGAATTTCATTTCAGAAATTATAGAAAATTTATTGTACTATTTTCTAATTCACTTCTTTAGTTTAACTAAACTTGATTTGTATACACTTGCTGGAACCCAGGACGATGAAAACAAGGTCACCGCTGATATCATTGTAGTCTTTCGTAGTTTATTAAAAAGTTTGTTTTGTAGAAACCCAAAAAAAAAAAATAATAATAATAATAGTTTCGTAATTTGTAAGCGAAGTAAGTACAAAATTATGATAAAGAAATGAAGAATGGTGCAGACACATAAAAGAGATATATATATAAATTGAAAGGAGGAGATCGAAAGAGTGACGGAAATCATCAGAAAGCAAAAGTAAATTTTCATTAATTTTAATTTGAAAAGTTTTTTACTTCCTTTTGATTAAATTAAGTGAAATATTATTTCTATGATTTACATTTGTTCAAGTTTAAGTAATATTTGGTCTGTGGTTGAATGAACCTTGGCAGCAGCTATTGATTTTCCTCTTTCTTACTTGACGTTAAAGCCAATGAGAAGTTTCACGATTAACTAACTTCCCATGTAACCGTCCGTGCAGTTAATTAAAAGTCTTTTGTAGACATCAATAGTCGAGAGATTCTTCAGTAAGGCTTCATAAAACATCGCTTAAATTATGATTATTTCAGCAGTTGATAAATTATGTTGGTTTCTTTATATTGTAGGTACTTATTACTTATCTGAAATATTACACAAATAATCACATAAATATAAAATTATGAGAATATTTTTGTATAACATTAAATTTTTATATTTGTAAGGCACATACAGTGGAACTTCGCTATAGTGAACTTCTATACAATGAAGGTATCCCCATTTTGAATTTATTTCGTTCTACTTTAAGTGTTTTTCGATCTCCTTACAATGAATTTCTATACAGTGAATTTTTCTTTACTATGAACAAATTTTACACTAGCAAATTTAATTCTCATGCATTTTTGTCTCGATATAATGAATTTTTCCAAAGAATTTTCTGTTTCGTAAGTGAAGAAAAGTCCCATAACTAACAATTTTGTTAGCAGTTGCCTGTGTTCAATGAACAAAGTGAAAATGTCGCAGCGAAGTTATTGATAATTAATAAAGTTGAAAAAGAACGAACAAGAAATAAGATATTGCTAAGGAGTTTGGTTTTCTTCCCAGCACCTTACCAAATACTTTAAAAAATAAGGCAGTGATTGTAAAAAATGTAGAAGGCGAGCAATTAAGCACTAAACGCAAGAGGCTTCGATCCTGTCGTTTTGAGGATTTTGATGAAGCAATGCTAAAATGGATAACCGCTGCACGTGGTGGGAATTTTCCTATGTCTGGACCATTAATAAAGCAAAAATCCTAAGAGTTCGCTGATGCATTGGGACACGAAGAGTTTGAAACAAGTATAGGATGATTGGATAAATTCAAAAAACGGCACGGGTCTATTCAAAAAACCTTATGTGGGGAAAGTGCTGATGTCAACATACAAGATCGTGATGAATGAGTAATGAATGTTTTGCCAAGATTAATACAAAGATATAATCAAAACGACATCTTTAATGCCGATGAGACTGGATAGTTTTTAAAATGTTTACCAAATAAAACACTGGCATTTAAAAATGAGAAATGATTTGGTGGAAAATAGAGCAAAGAGAGAATAACTGTTCTGGTAGCATGCAACATGACAGGATCGGATGCTTTAAGGGAATAAAATTTCTAGATGTGGATTATGAGTTTAACTAAAAAGCATGGATGACAAGTGAAATTTGTATGAAATGGCTTTTGAAAATGGACAAAAAATTCGCTTCTCAAAATAGGAAGGTTTTGCTTTTTATTGATAACTACACTGCGCATCCTTAGAATATAAATGTTAAATTGCAAAATATTGAGCTTGCATATTTTCCTCAAAACATGACTTCGTTACTTCAACCAATAGACCAAGGCATTATCTCTAATATGAAACAACATTACAAAAAGCGAGTTTTCTCGAACATATTGACACAAATGGAAGAGAACAAATCTGTTGTGGCCATAGTTTTACTCGAAGCCATTCGAAATTTAAGCACGGTTTGGAATATCTATGTAAAGATGACATGCATACTCCAACACCGCATTGGGATTGAAGAGGACTTTCTTCCATTATTCGAATTGTCTGCTCTGCAGTCTTCATTCAAAGCAGTAACAAATCATGAAGAAGAATTGGCGAATGATAATAAGATATTACCTACATTTGGACAAATTTCTTCATCAATTGTCGTTTTTCGAACTTTTGTGGAGATGAGTAGTAACGTACCGACTAATGTGTTTGAATCTCTAAATGTATTAGAATGTTCTGTTGGGGAAGAAAAATGGAAGAATGTAATTCAAACTAAAATAACTGATTATTTTAAATAGAAGTGGGAAAAAATATCAAAATTTTTGTGTAATGAAGTTTTTATATAATGAAGTAATTTTCTGGCCCCGTGCGAATTCACTATAGGGAAGTTCGACAGTACATATAAATGAAGCAATTTATCATGCTTATGTTCTTATTCCTATGCATTTATAAAAAACCTTGGAAGTTCTTGTTGAGCTTGGTATCTTCTACCAGAGACATTTTAGTTTTCTTGTTCTTTTAACATTTTCTTCTTCATGCATTCACTCACTGATTCACAATATTTCGTATTCATGCGTCTTACTGTCTTGGACTAAGTTGTGTACATATGTATATATTGTGGACACTGAATTTGTTCCCAATTTATGGAATTTTTTTTCTCAATGTTTCTCTTTTGTTCAATTCTTCTTATCTTCTCTAGGCAATTTGTATATTTTGAATTAATGAATGCATTTCCTTGGTCTAATTTGTCCTTTGTTTAAGATTTCCATTCACAATCAAGTATACAATGAAATTTAATGAAATCAAATCAAAGGAAATCGATTGAAATAATATGAAGAATTCTTTCCTTATTCATAATTTTATTTTTAATAATTCAAACTAAGCAAGTGTATCCTTGGTATTGGGTGTGATTGTTATTGTTTTCTTGGTGATTTCTATAATGTTGTTGTCTTTGCCAAAACCCAAATTATATATATAAATTATTTTATAGAAAAATTTTGAGGATGAAGACTTTATAAAAATTTATTATTTTAAGCCATGTTATAAAAATGATTGTTTAATGAATAACATTCGGTTATTTGGTTTCTGACACTGGCTTCGCTTTACCAATCAAGAAAGGAAAATTAGAAAATGTAACTAGCTAGAGATTTCTCTTCATAAACTATGACTTCTCTTCTTTGTTGTAAATGGTTCCTTTATACTTCATTGAAACTTATTGTGTCACTCCCATGCCCTCCATGTTCAAGAGTATCAGTACTTACCCTTTAAGGCAAAGCTTTACAAAATCTCTGAAAGAACTTTCACTTAAAGTTTATTATACATTTTTTTTCTTATATTTTTCAATGCTATAGGGAATCTTATAATAGAAAAATGTACAATATTTCACATGATTACTTGGGCATATATCTAAATATTTTAAAGTTTTTACTAAATAATTTTCTTTCATTTTTGGTTTTTGTTAAACAGCCGTAAATATGCAATTCAATAAAAATGTTAGAAAAATCTTTTTCAAACTGATGCATACTCACAATACACAATGACAATATTACATTGTTGTTGCTCTCTATTCATTTATCTATATACGAGTATTTATATGTATATCGTATGTAAATTGTCCATATGGCAAAGTGTGGATACTCCATCCATTGCATACAAAATTATTCTAGGAATTTGCATGTGTTGAAAATGAAACTTTTTCACAATACATACATGTGAATGAGAAATTTCTATATATTGCAGTATAAAGCAACTTTATTGATATTTTTTTGAATGAAACATATGATGAAAAATAAATAAAAGAATTTAAAATCATAACTTTGTTTTTAAAAATTGTTCTTTTGTGCATTTGTTTTTCCTGTAAATAAAAATATTGCAATTTTCTGTTGACAATGGAAATAAAAACAAAAGGAATTGCGCTGAAAATATAGATACTACATGATACTATGTATATATATCATGGGTTGATTTTGCTTACATGGGAAGCAAATCTGTTTTTTTATGCGCATCGCAATTGAGCGAAAAATAGAGCAAGGATAACAAAAGAAATAAAATAGTGAAATAGTAAAATAATGAAAGAGAAAAATATTCAACGAATCAAAGGTCAAAAAAGAATAATTTTTTCCTGTGTTTAAATTAAATTATTTATTTTTAATTGTTAACTTTGTTTTGGCAATAAAATAAAAATAAGGATAATAATACAATAACAACAATCATGGCCATTGTCCCCAACATCATCATAATTCTTTTCCTAATCATCGTCATCATAATAATTCTGGTTGAGCACATGCGAGGACAATTTCACGGAAACAAAAAGTGAAAAATGTCGACATTTCCGCTTTACGCAATGCAGTTAGTTGTTACAAATTTCTCTGTTTCTCTGACTTCATTTTTAATGTTCTACTATGTAGTATTAAAAATTGTTTTTGTATTTTTATAGTTGCATTTACCGTTATAGCCATCATCATCATCATCATAATGATTGTCACCATGGTAGACAGTTTCCGTTTTCCACATTGGGCTGCTTGCTCACTTCGTTTGTTAGTGTTGGTTAGAGTCCTTGGTTCATGATCACAGTTTCTATCTCTCATAGTTTTCAAAAATGCTGACGGTTAACTATTTTCCATGTTGGATAGTGTTACCGCAAAAGTATTTATCTTTTAGTGCTGCACCTCGGACCTTTTCCGCACAATGTACCTGCTATTCTTTATGTGGCATGCTTAACATTTTTTTTATCTTTTGTTTAGTGAAACAAGAAGAAAAATGTAGCGAAGTTGCGTTGACCTTTTTGCTATTTTATTTTAGAACAAATTTTTTTTAGCTTGTTTTTTCTTTTCAAACGATTTTTTAACATGTGATGAAATCCTAAAGAATATAGTAATATTCACCGAAGGTTATATTATTTGGCTTACATAATCGTTTGATCAATGCTGAGCTCTATCCAGGTAAACGATTAATACACCTAAAAAAGGATAACTTCGATAAATTTTTTAAAAACACAATAAACGTCAGAAGAACACTAGACAATTAGTAGCTCCAAAAAATAATAACACATATTCACATGTAACTGCATCGTGATAAAGAGGCTGAAATCAGTAATAATATTAATATTTGATTAGATGTTAAAACATAACATCGTAAGCTGTGTTATTTCTTTGCAAAAGCCAAATTCAACAACATTTTCAATGAATTTACAATAGTATATTTCTTTGATAGGGAAACTGGAAGGAAGAACAAAAATTACCACAAATATTATGTCTTAAAAAAACGAAAGATGGGAAAATAAAAGCATTTTATCAACATTTTGCCGCATTGCAGCATGTGGCACTCGCTTCTTCAATAGAATAAGAACAATAATAAGAAAATGTAAGGCAAACTAACGATCAAACAGGCAGGCAAACAATTGAATTGACAAAGTGATTGAATGAGTAAATGAGTCAAAAAGTGAGTGGATAAAGGAAAAACAAGAAAACTCATTTGAACGAAAACTTGAGCATTTGTTACTTTGTAGCGATTTTGCAAGTTTGTTAAATTACTAAACATCAACTTAATAGACTTCTATAAGCTCGTTACATTTCCCAATTTATGAACAACTAAACAACTCAAGGACAACGAGTATCAAAAGAAATATAAAATACAAATACAACATACAATAGAATAATAACAAGAAATAAGGCATGGAAATATGTTTACGGAAAGAAATTACTTGAAAATTTGGTTTGAGGTAATGAAATAATAGTTTGAATAAAATAAGAAAGCCACAAGGCTACAAAAATACCATATGTTAGATATATACAACAATAAAATGAATCGAAACAATGGTTATTGTTCCTTCAAATATGGTGTCTAACTAATTCTTAAGTTACTCTGTTTCTTTCCTTAGATTTTTTGTCAATGTTGTTGCTGAGGTTCTTATTCTAATGAACCTCTATTTGTAGCTGTCAATGGCATCGAGTTGTAGTCAATGGGCGTATGGCATTTGGAAAAGACTGTACGCCTTCATTGTCAAAGTGGCAAGTTTCCTTCTTTCTCAGTAGGAAAGTTTAATATATTTATTATAAGAGGTTCATAGAAAATTTGTAGTCAGAAACAGTTTTTTTTATAAACACTTTCGATCACGTTTATGTCATTTAATACAATATTTTTCTTCAGAAAAATATCAATTTTTATGCATCACATAAATATGTTTTCTTATTCTCAAAAATTTTTGTATGTGTTTTTTTTTTTTTTTTCTGAATTAGACAAATATGCTGAACTTAAGACTTAAAAGTGGCATAAATAAGCAATTTAATGTGGTTGTGACATGCGCTTCACTTCTACCACTCACCATTGTGCGTGGTAAATGCAGATAAAAAAAACAAGGTGCATGTATAGTGATGCGATACTGATGAGTATCGAGAGTGTTGTATAGTGAAAAGTAAATGAAAATAAAAGAAGTAAAATAAAACAGACAACATCAAATGGAAAAAGCAACAGACAATGTTACCATGCAATGAAGCATCCTACTTCATAAATCACTAAATTTCCTTTTTTTCTTTGTCCATAACAACAGTCAAATGTAGACCAGAATGAGAGGAGAAAACATGTTTTGCTTTGAAATAAATTTTCATATATTGTACATGCGCGACTTTTAAAATGGATGTACGAACGCGCATTGAAATGCACATTTCTTATATGCAAAAGTATCTATGAGTGCCATGTTATATAAAATACGCTACAAGGCGCTTAAATATGAAATGGATTTTGTTTTTATTTTTGTAACATATTTTGATTAGAAGAAGGTTGAAGGCAAGAACTGACTAAGACTAATAAAAGAACAAAAAATTCTAGAACGAAGGATTAATTTGTGGTCATTAGCTTGTAAAATGAATAGAAATAAAGTAAAGATAGCTTTTTGGATTATCTTTGATTGTCTAATTTTTCACACGTTAAAAAGATTATTTCATATTTCAAACATTTCCAATACAAAAAGTCAATCCGTATAAATTTTACTTATGGATCACACAGTCTTAATACAAAAGATTCCTGAGTAGGACAAATCATGCAACACATATGTATTTTGAATGTGTTCATAGATTTTTAATGAAGAAAATAAAAATGTTAGTATTATCATTATTATTATTATTATTATTATTTTTATTATTATTATTTTTATTATTATTATTATTATTACTTTTATTATTATTATTGTTATTTTTATTATTATTATTTTTATTATTTATTATTTATTTTCCTTGTACATAAAATTTTGTTACTAACAAATTATTTTTTTTTTTATATACATAGCAGAGTGAGCTAGCATTAGCTTCACAGTTGACAGATATTTAACTAACATGCAACATAAAATAAAAATATTGCATTCTTTAAAAGGAAATTTACGATGAAATGAGAACAAAAAAATGTATAATTTGAGATAAAGTTGCAACTCAGCAAAACAAGCAAGAAACGTGCTTAACAAGATGCAACTGTCAATGTGATGTCTACAAGCATCTAGAGAGAAAAGCACAAATATGCATATGCAATAAATATCGAGAGGATAGTAAGCTGTACTCGTACTTGTCTGGTGACGATATTTATAAGAAGCCATTGACAGCGTTAAGTTGCAATACGCCAGAAATAATGCAACATTACTTGCAACTATCTCAAAGGTACTCACATATCCTCACATATGCGGGAAGTAGCAGTGACGATATATGCCAAGCCCTTATAGTCTAGTGAGATATCAGCACACACAATATTATAAGAAGAAAGTTACAAAGTTGGCTATTCACATACGATGTTTGTATGTAGATGAAACTGAAGATGAATATCGCAACAAGAAGAAATAAAATTACAAATGAAAATGCACAAAAAAAACTAGAGATAAAAAGTAAAACCATGCTTTGAGATAAGATTTTTGTTTTCAGTAGAAAGTATCTAGTTCTATGCAGCCCCTATTAAATGAAGGATAAATAAAAATCGAAGCTACCAAATTATATTCAGACGATATAGTACAAAGAAGAAAATGAAAGGTTGCACTGAACGTAAAACACACAAGGCCTTTAAGGAAAACATTTGCAAAAACTGAACCTAAGAAGTAGAATCAACATAAATCAAAAAGCTACCTTTTGCGGGTAATAACTAGAAATAAAAAGGAAACAAAATCCCATGCTCGTATTCGTATCAACATGTATTTATATGTGTGTTCTGGTACTTATTTTCTAAGTTTATAAACTCACCATTTCTTGTGTTTCTTGGTTTTGTTGTAAGTGAAATTTTTATTTATGGCAAATGAAACATAAACCCAAAGGGAAATTGGCAAAGTTACGAATGTGGTAGATGACTATTACTTTTGTATAGACTCATATGAATGTAAGTATGTTTATACAATATGTTTATTGTCTTCCATGATAAGGTAAAGCGAGGGAATTTCGGTCTACCAACGTTTGGCCTTTGTTTTGCTTTATGGCGCCAGCATTGAATTATTTACTTTCCCGTTTTCTGTTTTTGTATCATCTAATAACTTTTATTTTTCCTATGGTTTTTCCTTTTTAATGCAAATGAGAAAATGGTGAAGAAAATGAATAGGTTATATATTTAGGATGATAAAAATTGGAAAGGTTTTTGTTCACCTTTTTCTCGAATCTAATAAATATATGAAAATATCTTTCTTTATTATTTAATAAAAACAGCATTTCTTATGAATTTTTTATATGAATGACGGTAGATTTGTCAAGAAAATTTGGAAATACACGGAGGGTTCCGTATCAGAGTGGGGTTTGATTTGACTGATTCCAAAAAATATACCGCGTCTATATCAGAAACTTATAGTTCAATAGTCCAAACAACAAAAAAGTTTTTATATTTATAAGAACTTTTCTGTGAAGTCTCTGCAATAGGGTTTCTTTTGGTACCCTTTGGGTCCGGAACCCTAAAAAAATTGCAATTAAATTATATTAATTCGGTAATTTTATCTACTTGTACAAACTTTAAATGTTGTGATATCAATATGGATGTAGGTTACAATAACTGTGACATGATGGGTATGATAGTTTTGTTGAGACCAAAACTAATGCTCAGAGAAGAAAGATTGCTCTTATCTTAGTGAATGTTTTTGATTTTGCTTGAGGTCTTGTAATGATAAGAGACATTGAATCAAAATGATGAATGTCTCAATAACTTTTCAGACAATTTTGATGGCATGGAAAGAAGCGCGATCAGTCCATAAGACGTTACTTTGTTTGTCGATTTGCCTGGTTTATTAAACATTATAAACTCTGCTTTGAAAAATAGTTTAATTAAATCACATCCCAGATAATTTTTTGGCTTCAATTTTATAGTTTCTTCGGTGACTTCGGAACCAAAGGAATCTCATGTACAAAATCATAATGATCACATTTCTTTCCAGTAGCTTTGAAAGAGTCCTATGGAATAAAAGTGTCCACGAGATAGTTTGCCAAGACATCTGCCATTTGGTCTCTTTCTTTGGTCGTTTTTAATATAGACCCCCAGTGTGTGTGCTTGGCGTTGAAGACCACAAGCACGTTTTGTGTCGAGAATAAATATATCTAAACTACACAATTTAAAATTAAGGGTCCGTTCTCTATTCCTCTCAGAGAATGTTTGGATATCAAAAACCTACACACTTTTGCTGAGCCAAGACTCATGATGGTCAGGTCCAGAGGTTCCTGATGGTATTGATGCTACTTGTGCTCTTTTCATGTTTGACATTGCATCCATTAAGGCAGCATTAGTGTCTGAAACTAAGGGAAATGCGAAGGGTTTATGGTGTTGCTGATGATGCTCCTGCTGTTGTTATTGCGCTTGTTATGTTATATTGTTCTTCTAGTTGCAGTTGTTGCTATTGTTGTTGCTGATGTACCCAAGAGATGGACAATTCATTTAACATAGACACGCTCACTCACAAGAGTGGTACATTTCGGCATAACTTTTTTGGTTGGGCAAAGGTCAAAACGGAACTTGTTTTGTTTTCTGTTGCTGCAGCTGTTTATTTTAGTATTGTTTTGGTATAATGTACAATATGTTTTGTTGAAATACGTTCATGGTTCTTTATACAAGTAATTACCTACCTAGGAATGTCGGTCTGGCCACTTCAATTTATTTTCACAAACATATGGAGCAAAACAAGGTCAAGGTCATTTGTTTTGCTTCTCAGGGACAAATGTAAATAACATGTTCGCATGATATTCAAAGCATGTAAAAAGTCTAAACAAAAAAAAAAAAAAGAAACCCCACAGAATATATGTTTCAGTTCACTGAAGCTTTAATGTCTTGCACTTTCTATTTCTATTCATTATTAAGTCACTTGCTATGGGAGTAGTTTCCATTCATCAGTAATCAGAGAACTCTAATATTGCCATATCAGATGCATTCGATAATAAAACATATCTTTACCAACATGTTGTTTCATATTGCGAAAATTGAGATCGTAACATGTTGAAGCATGGGGGAATTGTTGGTCCGATGGATGGACATGGTTTAATAATTGCTCATCATCGTTCATTTCTTAAGAGTCTATGCGTTACACACATCAAAGCAAAGTGATAATGCATTTCCACGATACTCTAAAAGGTATACAAAGGAGTACAAAGCAACATTGTTTACGTTTGTTCACGTGTCTTCTTCTCGACTTGATCACCTGGCATTGTGTTGGTATTTGTTTGGAAACAAAGGTATTTGATCTTTTATCGTCTCTTCATTTTAGGTTACAATACCATTACCAAAAACAAGAATAAGAACATAATCCTTTGCCCCATTGGCATCCGATCAAATATCCCTCTACTCCTTAAGTTTACCACAGAAACAAACTTTTGCTTTCAGCAAATCCATGCCAAAAATGAGTGAAGAAAACTTTGCAGAGCGACAAACTACAATAAATTCACCCACATTTTAGCACTTACGCTTCAATTATCTTTCCAAAGGTATCTCTTCATTACTCTCTTTCTCTCTCCACTACCGCACTTACCAACTACACGCATTTATTTTAAATTTATGTTGACGTTTCCTACCTCTCCACTCTGACAGTCCTTGGTACACCAAATGGACATCATCGTCATCATCACCACCATCAGCATCATCAGTTGCAGAGTGGTTTGTCTCCAACAACAGACGACCGCCTCGTATCAAGTAGTTAATTTTTTTTTTTTTGTTTGTTCTGTTTGTTGTATTTCCAAGTAGCTTTACTTAGTCTCCCCTTAATTCAGGCCTTTTCCAACCCACGGAATGCGCACAATAAATTAAGGTTAATGACAGTCACAGGAACAGGCGTATCAATGCATTGCTGCCAGATTCATTATAAACGAGCCATCAAGTCGGAAAATCTGAAAAAAATTATGGCGCTGGACACTAACAAAAGTCACGTTTTCCAAACGAGTGTCACGTTGATAACATCAACACTAAAGTGTTGTGTAAGTGTATGTGTGATTATAAGTCTCTTTGCTACACAGGCTCAATACCCAGCAATCTCAGCACACAAAGAAGAATCAATGCAGGAACAGATTTTCGTTGATTGTACAAAGCTGCCGCTGCCAAAGAACAAATTTTTGTTCGAACACAATTTTTCGATATTTGGTGTTTTTTCTCTACCGACTATTTCCAATAGCAAAAGAAGCTTCCATTTAAGCGATGTTGCTGAGTAGGATGCTTTGGAACTGTTATTACTTTGTCTATAATCTTTAACCATTGTTGAATAATGTGAGTAAACGCAGTGAATAGAATTATAAATTTGTCATAAACTTTGTAACAGAAAGAAAGAGATAACGGAGACCCCGTAAAGTATACATATTCTTGATCAGGTCGACGAGACAAACTAGTCTTTCAGTGTTTTGAGGTAAAGAGCTTTTCTTTTTTACATTTGTCGGAACCAGCCGAATCGGACCACTAGGGGGTACCACACATACAAACCAACCATTAAAATTCAGGTTGTTATTGAAAAAACTTTTTTGGTTTTTGTACTACCAAACTGAAATTGCGACACTATAATTTTCTAATTCAAAGTTGACCTTCTTTTTTCTTGTTTTCTCCTCATTTCTTGGTTTGGTTTTGTTTGTTACAATAATTTCCGATATTACGATTTAACACAAGTTCTAGTAACGAATGAATGATGTCATGACTACTGAAAACAAGTAACAGGATGAGAAAGGGCATCAACATCATCATCATCATCCTCATTGTCCTCATTAACAAGTATGTGTAAAAAAATAAATGAAAAACTAAGTTCTAACAAGTACAAACCCAAATGTTGTTTCTTCAAAATAAAGACACAAATACAGATAAACTGTATGATAAGGGTGTCCAAAATCATAAATGACAAATTGAATCAATTGTAGAAAGAGAAAGTAAGAGAGAAAGAAAGTTTGAATTGAACTGAAGGGCACTCATACTAAGTACAAATGTATATAAGGATTTGAGCCAAGGAGAGCGAAAGACAGACAGATGGCCAGTCCGTTAGATAGACACTGTGTGAGAGAAGCATGAAAGTACAACAAAATAGACACTGAAATGCAATAAAATGAAACTGACAAGGATTTTACTGAAGAATAAAGTCAAAATTTTGTAGTTTCTACTTTTGTTTATTTTTGTTATTAAAACAACATTAAAGCGAATACGTTATGTACTGTACCCTACTACTCTGCGCTGTGCTATGGAATCTATGTTTTATTTCTTTAAACCCGAAATTGTGGTGCTGTTGGTAGCAATTTGTCCTCTCTACCACCAGTAAGCTACTTCACCCCTATAACATCTCATTATAGTTGATAATGTTGTCTTTTCTTGATACTTGTAAAAATATCAACTTGGCTACGAAGGAAATGTTATAAAGATAACTAAAACTGCACAGAATATTTATTTACAGAAACCACAAGGACACCAACAAGAAAATCAAACTCAGTAAAAGCAGCAAGCGTAGTAGCAACAAAATGTTAGCGAGCAAGAGACACATTGTTTGGCAACCTAGGTCCTATATGGATAAACATGGCAAATACAACTTTATAAAAATTGTTTAAATATTGGTTTGATAGAGTTGATATTGCGTTGAGTCAAATCAGTTTATTTATGTACACATATAACCAATGATAATGTTGTTGTTAACGGGTCAAAAGCTTTAGCAACTGAACTTGGGAACGTCACCAACAAAGAGAAGATACTTCTTAAATTGGGTTTTATTAAGAGTATTAAGCAATACAGTGTGTCACAGTTAGACTACCAAACTATGAGTTTAATAAGTACATAACAAATAATACATTAGGGAAATATTGGCCTTTAATTATGAGAGAAACTAAAAAGTTTAATGATTAGAAACAAGAACATATTCTAGTAAATCTTAAGTTATCCATCCACCTCTCTGCCAAAAATATGGTTTTCAGTATTGAAATATACATCTTGAAAGCGTTTTTTCATGATATTTCTTATACAACTTGACTTCAACAAACCGTAGATACAATAAATTTCAGTAGCAAGTTCGGATTGATCAGTTATCAAAATCAATTGATAAGAGTCTGTTAAATTGTACATAGAGGGAAGTTTGGTTCCTTGAGTGTAGTTCTTCTTTAAGTTAGCAAATTTAAAAAATCTAATCAAATTTTAATTTTTATAACTTTTAAATAATGATAATTAATTAGTTATTAGTACTATTGCCTTTCTTTTTTTTTGCATATAATTTGTAATTTTGCTAATGTGCTTCTGGTGTGCTATGACTTGTATTCATTAGATTAATTGAATCTCAGATTTACTTGCTTTTGCACTCATCCAGGTGAAAGTGTACATATACTTTGTCTGATCGCATTAGTTGATTCAAGTAATTATATAATTAATTGTGAAATCCAATTACCAGGAAATAAAGGCAAATAATTCAAAGCCAAAGAGACAAATAAGATTAAAATCAGTTATTTTAATTAAATTCTTAAGTTTCTGACTAAATAATGTTTTCTTTTCTCTACAAGCAATTGTAGAATAGAAAACTATTGTATAACATTTATCAGGACATGTTTATTCAATTTCACACAAGGAAATAACAAAAGGGAAATACTTGACAATACAAGAAACTACAAATTCATTTGTGGAATACAACGGAAAAGGAAAAGAAAATCTTAACAAGAAAGGAAGCTACAAGTCAGTAAAAGAAAATGGAGGAAAGGAAATATAAAAATGGAAAACTCAACTTTAAGTGCCGCACACTTTTTTTAAAGTGAAACTTTTTTAGCGGCGTTGAGCAAAAATGTATACTAAAAATTTGAGTGAAAAATAAATCGTCACGTTATGAAATCATTTGTATCTCATGAGCCGCACTAGGTAAAGTCTTCAAATTTTCACAGAATGTGTATTTATATTGCCATATCCCCAACAACTAATTAAATTTATGGAAAATCTCCCGGAAATTAACCAACCCAAACAATGAGGTTAAAATAGAGCAAGGAGTACAAGGATTGGAAGAGGAGAATTATTGTTACATGAAATAACCGAATTCAAACGAGAGAATTATCAACAAGCAGTTGGTTTGGAATCAAGTGTGCGAAGTTAGATTGCACTGAAATATGTGGGTTTGGGTTATGTATCAATCTACTCACTTGCAAAAGAAAAAGGAGTGCACACGAATGGTGACACCATTTTTTTTTGCAGACTCAAGGTGCCCCAAGCGAACCACATTTGTACTGTACGCACTATGAAACAAATTAAAGTGTGCCAAAGTAGCCAATCAATAACAACAAAAGTTGTAGTTAGCAACGGCTGCAAGTGTTGGCAATATGTTAATTGATGACAACAGCATTAGTAATAACACACAACAACTTCAAAGTAGCGAACGGAAATGAAAATAAAAACTGAGAACGACAATAAAAATTGTAACATAAGTAAAGAAGAAAAATAAAACGAAGAAAAAAGCAAGAAGAACCAGAAAACTGTTCGGTCTTTTCAGACGAAGCAGCTGCCATCCTAAAGGCATTGCATAACAAACTAGAGGAAAACATGTCATTTGCACCGACAGTCTCTCTACCTTAGCAATCGGTAAAAATTGCAATCAAATAAATTTGATAAGTTAAAAAAAAAAAAAATGCATGTGTATGGTCTTATGCTTATATTTATTGTAGAATCTGAGTGAGTAACTAACATAAAGGAAAAAAAAAAAATTCTGGAAAAGTTACCAAAATTAATTTCATAAAACTTTATGAAGTATTTTCTTGGGAATTTAGTAATGTATCACAGTACTGCATCAAAATTTTACCTAACGATGGTTATCCCTCAGCTCTGAGAGCGTGAGAGAGAGTTTGCTAAAACTGTTCCTAAGAAATTTCTAATGGAAAATGAAGGACCCGCAAGAGAATTAAAAACTGATATAAGAAGCGGAAAAATCATGGCGGACACGCGCAAAAACATTTCGCAACATCTAATTTTTTTTATTGTATGTTAACTGGATATTTTTTTATTTTTTATTTTATTTTTTTTGTTGTAATATGAAAACGTTTTAAAACAATGGAAACTATTTAAAGAAAAAGAAACACTTACCTAAAAAACAAGTCACAAAAAATATTTATTCTAAATAAAAAAAATAATGTCACACACACTTATGTTGTGTCTATTATCACTAGCACTTATCCCAACGAGATCCCACGGTCGACTAAATGACAAGAGAAAAAGTTGTCAAAGCGAAAGCCAAAGTCAACTTCAATTATATAAGTATATATTAGTATCAACCGAGTACTCGGCCCATCTCTAATACAACGATAATTCGATCAAACGTATAACCAAACAGCTATGTAATGTTATCTATGTTATGTACTGTTGTTGTTATGCTATGTTAGTCATATGAAATGTCATGTCATGGATTGAGACAAGGGCAAACAAACACTTTGTATGTAGCATGTCAAGTGCCACTAATACTCGCAAGTTAAAAAAATGTGCGAGTGCACACTATGCCTTCAAATCTCTTTTCCAAGGCCCAGTTATTATTAATATTAATATAGAAATGGCGACTTAATGTGTGAGCGTTGTGGGAAGTTGAAGAACAACACGAACTCCACATGCCTAATTTGCAAAATTGAAATTTTAAATATGACAAATTGTAGAGTGGTTACGGAAATAGTGGGTGCACTACTACCAACAAAATGCTCCAGATGTGGTGTGGAAACAACATTTGAAGATCTAAATAAACACAAGTGGAAGGAAAATGGTTACATTTTCAGAAAGAATTGTAGTTAATAAGTTTTGGAGCACTAATTTTAATTCCACTGTTATTGTGGTATCACTTAATTTGGGCTTGGAATCTTTTATCAATTTATGAAGATACGGAATTGTGAGGTGAATGGTTGGTTTGCTGCTTTGTTCTAGATTTTTTGAGGCGTCTTCGAATTCTGCCAAAACTCTAACGATGGAGCCTGCTATTGTGATGTTTATCCCCTCTATTTTGGCTATTTCATTATTCTTATTCTAAAAAATAATAGATATCTCTAAAATGCATATGGGATCCGGAATCAAGCAAGGCACGGCAAGGAACAAATGATCCAGCACGGATTTCAACATTGATAACTGCCGTGGCCAACGACGAAATAAATTGGCCATCTTGTGCACCAGTTGCACCATCCTGCAGGGCTCTGCCAAAATGCAATAAAGTATGATGTTTTCTACCACATATTCCACAAGCACCAACATTACAAAATCTCGCCAGATGGCCCCTTTGCAAACAGAGCAGTCAAAGACGCAGTCTTCTAGCTTCCTGCATTCAAAGATTGGGTGACAAATTTGCAAATGAAGCACATTTGTACACAGTATGACTACTTGCGTCGCAAAATACACAACGATCTGAAACATGGTTCGCTACAACCAATGCCTTCCTCGTTACAACATTCTTGCCAGGAGTATATATTTCCATGGCGTGATCTGCAACCTCTAACTTTTGACAACGCTTTTCAAGGAATGTTGTAAACTGGTCATAAGATGGTATCGAGTCTAAAGGGGAAGCATCCTCCCAGCTAGCTTGCGTCACCCTGCCTATCGACCGAAGAGCACGTAGATGACCTTGTCTGAGAATTCACGTAAATCAGCCGTTGCACCCTTCTCCACACTTTTTAAGCTCAGCATCTCAGCGACATATGCCTGAAATATAAGACGTTTGTTATTAAAGCATCTATCAAGTAAACTCAAATCTACTTCATAGTTATCAGAAGTCATTTCCAATGATTGAACTGTCTCCAGTGCTGATCCCTGAAGGCATGATAGTAGGTGCTGCAAGTTCTCTATGTTAGTCAAGTCAGGATTACTGTCTATAATTGTGCAGAACCTGGCGGAAAAGGACGCCTACTCAGTGTATCTACCGCTAAACTCTGGAAGGTTAAGCTGCGACAGGCGCGAACGATTAGCTAAAACGGCGAATGTGTGTGAATCATCACTGGAACCCAGCTTGATTGTAGAATGAAGGGGCTGCTGGCCTTTGCCGCATTTTCCAAGCTCACGCTTAATGACCATCTTTGTTGACCAAAATGATTTTTCAAATTTTACCTGCATGTCATCCTCAGCTTGATCTTCCCCAAGCAAAGCACATTTCAGCCGAGACGTCACTTACAAGCTCAATTAAACTGATGGTTGACTTATTCTGTTTTAATGAAATTATTCGCTCACATACTCGTATGTATTTCATAAAGGAGACTTTTCAGATTTTATGACCTTCGGGACATTAGTGGAATTTTGACAGCTAAAAAATACAATAGAATTTGAATTTGAGATCAGGTGTTGTGTGTATATACAATCTTTGGTTTTATTTAAATTTCAAATTAAAAATACATAAGCAGGTGGTCTGACTTAGAGACAGAATCGGAATTTGAAAGATAGGAAGGACGTTAGAAGTATTTTATACGCTCCTGGGGTTTTTTTGGCATGTGAAAGCCACTAGATTTGACACCGCGGAAGTTTTTCTCGCAGTACTGCTTTATGTAGCTGTATTCCTATCAGCGATGGCATTGCGGAATGTCATTGTAATGGCGAAGGAGCTCAACATAAATGGAATTGTTCCCGCTGGACGGACTCAGTTCGACGTAGAATATGTGCTTATACTACATTGTAATGCGCGTTACTAAAATAAGGATCGGTTTCAAACGTGCGCTTTGAGGACTCGCTCCGGGTGTTCAATTCGAGTTGAAAAAAATTTACAGATGCTTGTTATGTTAAACCGAACTCAAGAAAAGGTTATAGTTTTTGTTAAGCATAAGGGTTCAGATAGTATCTGTAAAAACATAAATATCCTTTATTTTGGTTACAAGGCGAACTTGTCAGCATACTTCAATTGGGGAAAAGTTGAATGAGGCATTTCCTTTTTTATCTGCAATTATGGAAATGACGGTTTGATATTGAAGAGATACACTCAGTGAAAATATTTCCTTAAACTTCATTTCGTAGAAAATTGGACACATTTTTTTTCATAATTTTGTCATGTAATTTTTTTTTATAGAAACTATATCACTTTTAGTGACAATTCTAAACAAATGAGTGGCGAGGCCAATGTGAAAAGAGTGTACGTAATATGTGAAATAAAATCCATGGAAATGATAATGATGATGCGGTTAACTAGTTCAGTGTTTGTACACATTGCTTTTCCATTAATGGACCTAAAACACATAACCAATTTATATTTTCGTAATGCACTTCCTATCCATCTAAAATGTATTTTTTAATTTAGTAAAGAAAATTGCCTCAGTTAATTTAAATAAATTTTTTTCCATAGTAAAAATTTGTAGTAAATTCTAGGACTGTAAATTCGTTTTCCCAATAAAATCCATTTTGCCCAGAATAAAGCGGATTTCTACTATTGAGTGAAATTAATTTTTGGTCATATTTGAGTGAAAATAGAAGTTCGATGAAGTAAGAACTAAAATCTCGATGTTATTTTGCTATGTTAAAAAATTTGGATATTTTGCCCAAAAGACTTGGTAGTCAATATATTTATTGTCTTCAAGTTTTAATTGAACTTCCGTTCCTTACCTAACCATCTAATATTTACGAACATTGTTGGCAATAATTTTCAAGTCATATGTTACTTCCATGGTGTGCGAATGAGATGCAATGATTGATTTTCACCACGAATTTCACCATTTCGATCATAAGGGTTCAGAATGTAATTTCAATTTGTAGATGTCGAGTGCCGGCAAAACGGCAAAGCTTGTTGCTTCGTCAGTGGTTGTGGAGGTGTCCAGCGTATGGCTGAGACAAAAAAGGAAAACCAATTGTGTGAAATAAGAAAAAGCTGTGTGAAAATAAAGTACTGAAAATACTAAATAAATAAAAGTGAAGTCAACGAAACAAATTAAAAAGACAATTTTAAAGTTAAATTTTGGAAAAAAAAATATTTTCCAAGCTACAAACAGAAAGGTAAGTCAAAATTAATTGCAAATGACGAGACAATAACGAAAGAGAAATAAATCGTCACTTTCGA
Organism: Amiota minor; assembly: GCA_037043295.1. Lineage (NCBI taxonomy): Eukaryota > Metazoa > Arthropoda > Insecta > Diptera > Drosophilidae > Amiota > Amiota minor. The sequence continues at coordinate 52,947 of JBAMAW010002186.1, read as the reverse complement.
GGTAAACTTCTAGAAATTTCCTTGGTTTCATTTCACATTTGCAGATGGCATCCACTGAAGGGGATAATAAGTAAAGGTAAGAAAAAAAGCTAATAATGTGAATGTGTGGATATTCTAACAACTAAGTAGTGTAAAAAAAGCAACAAAATGCGTAAAAGAGACGACGCATGCGATATCAAAAAGTCGGTGGTAACCGGCAGAATAGCGGCTCATCATTTAGTGACGCCTAATTTGCCGGCAACATTAACTCGGTTTACAATAACAACGCACATTTCTCTCTCTCTTGCTGCACCGCACCCTCATGCACATGAACTCAGATCTTAATAAATGAGAGGAAAGAATACAACAAGAACAAGAATATTCCAAAAGCAGCAAAGCGAAATAAAGGAAAAAACGTACGAAACTTTGTGTTTGGTTTACCGTTTAAACTTTTTTTATTTTCCCTTTTAGTTTTCTTCCCATCTTATCAATGCAGTCAAGTGTGTTGCAAATTTTTGGTTTAGTTCAATTTATGCTGATTTGTAGCGTGCATGATTACACTAGCTTCGTTTCTCCTACTCATTTATGTTTTTCTTGTTTTTTATTGATGATGACGTGTTTTTCTTTGCTTTTCTTCTTAATGCTTTCAACTCGAATAGCTTTGCCACTGCCAAAAGTGCTTGACCGTTATTTAGTATGGTCCTGTCGTTTGATGTTGGCTTTTATTATTTTTGATGTTTCAGCGAGAGTTTATTAATATTTTAGTGACATCATCCCACATTGTGAAGTGTTCATTTGGTATCTTGACACAGAAAATATTTTAATGAAATCAACATAACTATAATTCAATAAAAAAAAAAAAAAAAAATTAAGGGATGATTTTAAGAGAAAGTCTTCCGGATAAATACTTAAGAAAAGACGTTTTTGTTTTCCATATTTAATGAATAATTTTCCTTTACTTTTGTCCTCTCATTTGTAGGGTGGCGAAGTCATACAGGAAAGCATTACCTCAAAAAACATAAAAACAAAAAAAAAAAAAAATAAACCGACGGTACTCGTATTATACAAATTATTGATTTTCGAAATGTAAGTTCTTTTGACGCATATGATTTATTACCTACTTGGAAATATAAATTCTCTTCTCTTGGTTTTCTCTAAATTTCATAGGAGATACAGATAATGAAAGCCCTTATGATTGGTCAAGAAGTCAATATCAGGTGATGTGCTTTGCCACAAAGTTCTCTCATCGGTTACGTCAAAGCAACCCCCATACGATATGTACACCGAAAGAAATTATAAAGGATGAGAGAACTTCATTATGACATCATAGGTTAGGTGAAAATCAATCGTTAATTGCCCATAAGTTGGATGCACATAGCATGGGCCGCAATACCAGGTAAATTAAAGAAGAACACCAAACAAAATTATTTTAAGTTATGGTAATTCTTTTTTCTTATTACCGTTCACATTCGATCTTCGATTCTTTCTTACTCACATACTTAAAACTTCTTGATGTCGATTTTTAATGAGTTTGAGCTAATAGAATAATCAGCATAATATTACTGATCTCACATTCATATATTTGATCTTTTCTTTTTACTTATGCCGATTTCTCAATTAGGAAATATCATTTAAATTTCGTATAAACTAAATGTTTAATGGCTTTTTCTATTTTCATTTCTCCCTACCGTGTGTAGGTTCCTCACAGGTCAGATACATCACCTTATGTATGTAGGTGGTGGCAGAGCCGAATCGGATAAGGTTAGTAAAAAACTTGATCTACGCTACAACAGTTGCAGAGCAGCAGAGCAAATAATAATGGTGATAAAAAAGTAAAATAATAAAAAAAAAAAAATTAAGAATGAGAGCGACAGAATCAATTCAATATCGCGCAACAACACCAAATATTTTTGGTTTATCCTTTGCGCTTTGGAACTATCATTTTAACGAATTATAAATTATTATTATTATGTCATAATAATAACAACAATATCATCCACAACAAAAGAAAGGAAAAATTATAAAACAACAAATCAACAGCAACAGGAACAACAATTTTTACAAACAACTGTCGGTTGTAATAGAAATATTAATATTTGCTACAGTTGCAACATCCGTCAAACAATTTATGCGACGACAACAATAAAATGTTGCAGACAACATCTATAGGAACATCAAAACCATCAACGTCATCAGCATGAGCATCAACAAAAGTAAGACAAGCAGCACAATTAGTAAGTCAACTTAAAATAAATTATGACTCCAAGTTTGCTTCTTCGACCACATATCAGTCAATGTATGTACTTATTTGCTGTACATATAGATTAAAAGTTCTTAAGTTCTAAGGTCTATTTTATATAAGTATATTAATATTCTGTACCGAAAGGCTTTAAACATACTACGTACTGATCACCATAATTCGACATTTTCCATATTCATTGATTTATATACCACTGAATAATCTACAAATAATAGTTTGGAATAGTACTCAGGCTCATTTATTACATTTTATAAAATTTCTCATTCATTTTTACATATTGTAATGTTTCTCTTTTGCATGAAAATTTCATAAAATAATTTTTTTTTTTTTTGACCAAATTTTATTTTTTATATTAAAAACTATGATTTAAATTCACATTCCAGTCGAGTCACTTCCTCTAGACTGTTTTTCTTAAAGAAAAAAAAAAAAAATATTTTAAAGAGATTTTTTCGCAATTTATTTAAATAAGATCCAAAGAAAATACATATATACATATGTACATATATAGAGTCTCGTTGGTTTAGTCTGATCCAAAATTCTCCCTCATTTTTAAGAGTCTCCGATGGCTTATAGTGATACAAATATTTTTCTGATATTGCAAATAGGCGGTCTGATGGACGGACTTTATTTCATGTTTCATACTTGAACAATGTTTCAGTTTTTATAGGTTTGCTTTGCTTTATGCTAATTGTTGATTTAGTCGTTTTTCACCACCGTTGTCTCTATTACCATCCAAGTTCGGTGACACAGAGCAAAGTATGGCAAGGCTGCGTTACAGAACATCTAGAGCCGTGATTAGGAATAAGTTTCAAGTTTCCTACGATAAGGATGGCAGGAGACTGATTTTCGGCCGGTAGGAGTCTGAGTCGTACTCGTACTTACCCGGTTTATATATCATTATGACGAGTGCTGTCTTCCAAGCTGTGGGATAGTGCGGTGAACCCCATTATAGCATTGAAAATCGACAAAATTCCAATTAATACTTTTATTAATTATTTTACTTTTATTTATCAGCTTTTGCAAAGTTTCTTTGTTATTAACAAAAGTACAATATTTATGTTGGATTCAGCACTATGTGCTTCTAGTTTCCTTGACGATCCAATTTCGACAAGACATTCATGAGTAGTGTCTTAATGGTTCGTTTACACTTGTCCTAGCCTAGAGCTTTGCTTGGTTTAAGGCGTTGGCTTTTTAAATGTCTATTGTTGCTATTTTCCTCTTCACTTTTGCGCGATTTACATTTGCTCGCTTTATGTTGTTTGTTTTATTTACTGTTAATCTAATAAGAGGTTTTATGCGGTTGTACACAGAGAGAAAAAATCGAGAACATTGGATTTAAATCGTGCACATTCAGGCGCACTATAGTCCGTCGTTCATTCTTACTTCAAGCATGTATTTTTCAAGAACAAGAATTCTTGAAAAAAAAGTTCAAGGCGATCAGATCAATAGTTTAATTTTTATTGAAATTTAAAAATATTAGTACGGCAACGAGTGGGAAGTTATCATTTTTCATTTTCAAACTGAAATTTACTCCTTGATGGTCCATGGGAAGTGTATACATAATCTCATAAATTTTTGCAAGGAAATAATATGTAGAATCGTTTAACAAAAAGTTCAAGTTTTTTTATCCTGGTTGATAATTTTTTAGTTCCTTTCTACCCTTATTATGATACTTCAAATCCCTTTGTAATTGCGTTCACAATATTCACAACCAAAGCGTTGACAATCACACTATGCCAATTTGTGGTTTTGAAGACTCTGGCAAGGGATCATATCCCCACACACATCACATTTGATCAATTGTTGATACAGTGAATTAATGTGCTTCTTGTGAAACTTTTTCAAATGTCCATTTAGAACATGTTCTGTATTCATGCGCTTATGACAAATGCTTAATTGGAAAGCGCGGCCACCCTTAAATTATGGTCTTGGTACGAAAGTTGTTGAATTTTTTCCAACTTTATTCTTTTTAGTGTGGGTTGGTTGATTTGGAACTTCAACTTTTAAGACAGGTAGGGTTTTCCCTCTTTCTTTGTTCTTCCTGCACTAATTCTTCTTCTAGCAGATGATTGCGATTATATTGATCCAACTGCAAAATGTCTACAAAATTTTCATCACAATGCATGCACATGAGTACATAAGTTAATTTGGTAAAGATGCGGTCCGGAGGGGTCTTTTCTGTGTATAATGAGATTCTTAAAGACTGTACGTTGTGATACACTACTTGTATACAATCGGAAGGTCTTTCTACGTGAAGATATCTGAAAACGGGTACTAAGGGAATTTGACGAAAGCGTCACATTTCCATTAGCTCCTTTAGTTTGTACCCTCCTGCATCAGAACAGAGGTATGCCTAGTTAGCAACGCCACAATTTACTTATTTATCATAATTAAATCTAATATAATACTAAACTTAATACTAATTTTAACGAGTAACTAGCTGCTGGGGCCTACGACTCGCGATTTAATAATACTTTGTAAAGGATTGTGTGTAATGTGGAATGCCCGTCTGGATGAGTTGCGATTTTGTCGCAAGTTGGGTTGATGGAAGAGATTGCCGTGATATTGCATTTAATTTTACAGATGCTGTTATGGCAAAAATTCTAATTTTAAATCTAACGTTTATTTATTAGTTATTGAATTGGTTATATTATATTTTGTTTTTTTTTATAGTAATTGTTCAGACCGTTGGCGACAGGCAGACATCTTTTTCTCCTCACGTGTCTTCCTTTTCATGACGTGCCTTGACATACAGGGTTGCTTTGATTTGGTTTACGTGACCGACACCGATTACACCTCGGTTATCGCTCACAACTGCTGTAACAAATGCCATGAAGTTCTTTGGTGTTGATAAACTTTTCGGCAGTTGCTACGTTTTCAACAAATAATAGCAAGCTGTTATCACGAAGTGATGATATGCTTAAAACTTTATTGATTATTAATTTTTAATAGCTCTATGTACTGCAAAACATGAATATGATGTGAAAGGTTTCTTGCAATCTACTTGAGGCCATGATTATCTATTTCGGATTTGGTAGGGAGACTGATGGGAATTCTGGAAATAATGCTTCCACCAAAGGCATTGGTTTCTTTCTCTTTGGTTTTGGGCTAACGCTTAGAGTTTCAAAGAGATTAGCCCCTTGGGTGTTGTGCCAAGGTGGCATACTTTTGTACACTTCACTGTTTTTTTTTTTATTAATTTTTAGAGTTTGAAATAGTACAAAGTAATGCTAACGAAGTTCAGTTTCTTTTAATGTCATATTTAATCTATTTTTTAATGAATGAGTGGCAAGTAAATGTCCCTGTGTGCATGGTTAAAATGACATATATGCATCTTTTGATGTACTGAGATCGTAAATTCTATTTTTCGAACAAAATATACCAACAAGGGTGGAGTCAATGGGCTATGTGAAAAAGGGCTTAAGGTCACCAATAAGTCGTCTGTGTAAAGTGTCTCTTTTGATGTCACTAAAACACTATGTTCCACAATGCGATTGTGTAACTGCTCCAAGACACAGTTGATATTCTTAACCATATATTTTAGTTGCCCTAGGAAACTTTAATAATTTTTTAAAGGTTTTTTTCTTTTTGTTTTTTTTTTTTTTGTTTTATTTTACATTGCATTCAACTTGCACTGTTTAATATCACTGAATAATTGAAATTGTAATTGAGAAGCAATGTAAAATGCAATAGCAAAAGTGATAACCAAACAAATACCGAAAATTTTTTCTCTCTTGGTTTTTTTTTTTTGTTATATAAAAACCCGTCACCCGACGTCGTTGTCCCCTGCTTCTTAGGCGGCATTAATACGACGCGTGCGATCGAGAAAGAAAACGAAAATTTAATAAAGCACAAAAGTTATTTTAACTGATAACCATTAACGTTAACAGTTATATCAAAATACAAGATAATCGCGATTACCATTATAATTGCAAAAAAAATCCGTAGGGGCACGTGCGATCACTATGAACAGCGGTACTGGTAGAGAATGGTTTGCAAAAGTAACTATCATCAAAAGGTGGTAGTTTATAAGTGTTCAGGATCGCCATGTAATTTAAAAGAAGTTTAATTGTAATTTTTAAATGTTTATTCTGGACCACTTAGGTCTTGGCTTACGTATTTAATTATTATTATAATAAGCAAAGGATCACTTGGATCTTAGCTATTGTTGAGTTCTTGGTTGATGGTAACGACCATAAGGTTTAGCCTCTTAAGATACACTTATTGTTTCACTGCCAATGATCATTTGATTTCAACGATTGCCTTGCAAATTCGGCTTGCTTCATTGTCCTTGCATTAACAAATTATAAAGATACACTTATTGTTTTATTGCCTATATGATAGCCTTTTGATTTCAACGATTGCCTTGCTAAATTCGGCTTGCTTCATTGTCCTTGCATTAACAAATTATAAAGATACACTTATTGTTTTATTGCCTATATGATAGCCTTTTTGATTTCAACGATTTCCTTGCTAAATTCGGCTTGCTTCATTGTCCTTGCATTAACAAATTATAAAGATACACTTATTGTTTTATTGCCTATATGATAGCCTTTTCGATTTCAACGATTGCCTTGCTAAATTCGGCTTGCTTCATTGTCCTTGCATTAACAAATTTCCGCCCTTTTACTCTATATTTAAAAAGGGGGGTTTTTTATTTTTTTGAAAAACAATCCAAAATTGAGAGAGCGAAATGAGTAATCAGAGGTATAAATAACAAAAAAACAACACAAAATTCAAGAAGAAGAAGCAAAGCAAAAATTTGTGTGGGTAATTTTGGGAAAATGTAAAATCCTAAAATAAAACATTTTAATTTAAAAAAGGAATTCGTACTGGTTGGCGAGCTCCACTATAGATCGGGTCATGGAGGATGAGACACCATTAAACTCATCCAAAATACACCCAGTGACGTCAGCAGTAATGCTCTTCATCCTCTCAATAGCAGACCCCTTGCGTTTACCAGACGCCGACGCTGCATCAGAGGATGGCACCTGAGGGATAACAAAAAGTCCTTCCCCTGTTCCTCTCCCCAACCGAGTCAACAGTAGCCTCGGAAACAGTCTTCCTCAACTGCTGCTGCCTCACACTTACCTTCCTGACGAAGCCTCATCGGATGACGATATGACGTCACCGTCGCCGTACCCGCTGGCCAGGACGGAAACAAGTTCCGTGGGCCGTGGTACCAGAAAATACCTCTAGTCAGGCAGCGTAACCAAGTTACTACCTGTAGAGCTCCATGACTCTCAGGGACTGGTTACCCCGGGGGGAACACCAACCAACCCACATTCACACACACACACATTACGGACAGTCTCATGCTACAATCGGACGACGTCTCATAAATACTCCACGTGCAAACCCATTTTATCTCCTAACTCTATCCCTATTGCGGAGCGCCTCACTAAAATCAAAACCCCCATTATTAACACTCAAAATACCGAACTCATTCATATCCCTTAAATCATCATACAGAGAACATTCATAGAGAATATGTTGCCATGTCTAGTCCGTCAAGCCACAAGGGCATTCCGCACTGTCATTTAGGCCCCTTGAATGCAAAAAAGCATTAAGGGAACCATGACCAGTCAACAGGAATCCGAGCCAAAGGTTAAAACCAAAGTCCGGTCGACCGCCAACAAATGTGACATCCTGAATGAACGTGTATGTTACCCGCCCACACACAGAACTGTCCCATCTGATTTGCCAGTCAGACAGGACACACTCAACATTCAACATTCTCTTCGAGCAGTCTTACTGATCGGACGTTTACCTCGCAGCTAATAAATTTTATTTTATTTTCTTTTTATCAAAGAGTAACCGCATCAATAATGACAGCGAGAAATGCTTACTTCTCGTTTGTCGCTAATGTGATATCAGGAACAAAAACAAAGGTTCCTTATTAACCGCTCAGCCGCCCGTAGATAGAGCACGATCTTCTTCTCCTGTTCTGTCTTCTAGTACAGTAAACACTAGTCACTCACTCCCATGGAGTGCCCATTGCCCTTCCCCTCAACCACCTTTTCATTCAAACCCAGATGCAACTGTGTTTTTTAACGCTGCAACAAACACATCGCAAAAGCGCACAGCTTTTATTCAACAGCTAGTGCAGTTTCAGAAACAACAACAGTGTTGGGTCAATGAAGTACCAGTGTTTCACCTACACACACTGACAACACTATGTGAGTGATAAGAGTGTGATGAGTTTTTCTGCGATCCTGAATAGAAATATATATTGTGAGTGTTTCTGCAACTATTTGTTGAAGGAAACTGGTGCTACATACCTGATATATTCGTATGCGCTTGACGAGCGTATGTGTGGTGCTTGCAGGAGGTGACAGTTTCGCAGTTTTTTAATTTTTTATAATTTTTTATTAAATTTTTCTTATTTTCTCGCGCCCAAATTGTGCAAGCGAGACGAACAGCTGATCCTGTAGGCGGACATTTTAACAAAGTCAAAGACTTGTGGTTCTGTTCGAATTGTTCAGATAGTTCAGTTCCATCAGTTTCTGCAACCGCCGCTGAAAACATGGTTTATTTTTTCTAGCGGCACCATCTTGGAAATTGGTAGGCAGTTGTCGTAACCTTGCAATAAGGTTATATTGCATAGCACACAATCCTCCAACGTTATCACATAAGCCATTTTGAAATTAATAAGGAGTATCTATTCTCACAAACACGAGTTATATTATTACTTTTCACTCATTGGTTATTTACACAATGTTGTTGTGGTTTGAGTAGAATAGTTTTACTAAATCTATCAACACTTGTATTTATTTAAACACCAATGTAGTTTTAATAAAGTAGTTTTATTTGTTTTATTTATTCGTCTTCAAACTCAAATCCACATATTTTTGTCTATAACGAAAACACGAGCAAGCATATGACTTCCCTGTGGCACAGCATTTCTATGATCGACATTTGATTCTCATACTTTGTCGTCAAGAAAATGCAATGCAATGCATAAGTTTTTGTTGTCTTTTATTATTTTTTCTTTTAAAGCATTTTGTGTTCCATAAACAAACTACATTTGACAGTTTGTTTAAACACAAAAGATCTTTTCGTTACTCACGGGCTATGTTAAGTTAGGTCCGATTAGGCTGCAGTAATCCGTGTACACTGGATGAAGTGCAGTGGTGTGACGAGTTCGTCAAAGATGAGCAGTTAGCTGCTCAGGGGCTCTTCCTTTCCAGTTGTGTGAATGTTCACAAATAAGGCGTTGTTGCTGCTCGCAAATCTTGCATTTGCTGGAATTGAACTTGTTGCTATTGTTGTTATCAAAGAAAACAATCGTACTTCCCTTTACAATTTAATAATTGTTGCTTTATTATATGTTTACGTTTTTTTTAAATATTACAATGCTAAGTTATTGTGACAAAATCCATCAGCGAGAACCTCGAAAAGTAGCGAGTTACGAGAACTCTCGTGATTAAAAGTTAAAACACGCACGTATAAGTTGAAGATGATCTAGATAACACAAAATCAAGTATTTCTTTAATTCTTACTTCTATTATAATAATTAAAGGAACAAAAAATCAAGTATTTCTTCAATTGTTGTTGTTCACTGTGTAGGGTTTTGAAATGAGATTTTATGTATAAATTAATTTTATTTAAATTTCTTTTTTGATTATACAAAGTATGTAATTATTGGGACTATGCATTAATTTTAAAGGTTTTTTCACCAAAAATGGGGCTTTATTTCGATTTCAAAATGGATTGATACATCATTCAAAGTACTGTCCGTCGCTAGCCACAACCTTTTCCCATCTTTCTTTCAATTTCCGGATTCCGTTTCTCCAAAATTCCGGCTTCTGGGCGGCTATGAATGAATCGATCCATTTTTTGGTCTCTTCATATGAAGAGAAGCGGTGTCCAGCCAGCTTACGCTGCATCTCCCGGAACAAGTGGTAATCCGAAGGAGCAATGTCTGGGCTGTACGGCGGGTGGGGTAGCACTTCCCAGTTGAGCGTTCCAAGGTATGTTTTGACGACATGTGCAACATGCGGCCGAGCGTTGTCATGCTGCAAAATAACCTTGTCGTGTCTTTCGACCGTTTCCGGCCGTTTTTCAAGCAATGCTCGGCTCAAACGCATCAATTGACGTCGGTAGACTTCCCCAGAGATGGTTTCGTTGGGTTGGGTTGGGTCATAATAATAATAATTTTATTTAAATTTCTGCTTTGATTATACGAAGTATGTAATTAATTTTATTTAACTCAAGTTGTTGGCCTCTCTCACAATTTCTGCCTCCACGTACTCATCATCATTTATTTTAAGCTTGTTGCGCGCAAAAGTTAACTTGAAATTAACTACATTTTAAATATTTAAAAAAGGGGACTCATTAAATATAAGCAGACAGATAGACGTAGAAATGTACGGATGAAATGGACGACATAAACGGGCAGTTATTACGATTGACGAATATATTTAACTAAAAGACTGGACGATTTTATTTATCTCTTCACCATTCCGGAGGAATATTATACAATAGTTGTAATTCTTCCTGAGTAAGGAATTCTGGTGGTGGTGGTATTATAATCCAAGGCTTTATTTCACCTTTGTTTTTTAGCACTGAAATCCATTTCAATATACTCCAAATCAGTAGGACGATTAGGAGTGATACTCCTACATCTAAAATAAGTTCCATAGTTCGACAAACTTGGTGTAACACGAAATATATTCAAAATTAAAAATTTTTTAAATGAATGTTTTATTTGTTAAATGAATATTTTGTTTTTTAAGTGATCTCTATAATTTTTATAAATTTTTGCACACCGCGACGTTGTTACTCTGACAGACGATGTCCGACAAAGGGTAATTTTATTTAAATTTCTGCTTTGATTATACAAAGTATGTTTGTGTGTGTAAATTAAATTTATTTTATCAACTGGAGTAGCACTAGCTTGCTCGTGATGCTACTAATCAACTACTAAACTAAAACTAACAAGACTCTTTATATACCTTTCAGGCACATGCAAGTGCCGTTGCAAAGCTTTAGATAATAGCTTTTACAGTAATGATCTTATTACGGATAAAGCTTTTAACTAATTATGTAAGAAAAGGGCAATGAACCTGTACTAACAGGATCATTACATGCAAGTGCCGTTTAAAAGGTCATTGTACCTTAACTTACACACATAAGTATATATTTATTTTAAATAAATATATTTATAATTATAAATAACAATTTACAATATAATATAACAATTGAATTACAGTTGAAGGATGTTGCGACGCAATACTAAATTCAAAGTAGTACAATACCGTTTATTTTATCTCTTTCTGATACTACGATGTTTGTACTCGCGTCATCGCATGTTTCGAAGCCAATTTCATCATCATTAAGCAGCGGCAGACGCCACGAATGTTTAACAGAACTTCACTAAGACGCGCGCTGCCTGCCATGCTATCTTTTGTTCCATATTACGGCAGTCCAAGCTACTTCTTTAGCTGTGCCGCCGAGTAATCATTTGTGCATAATAGTTGGTCCATCATCACACTTTTTACTTTGTACGCAATATTCTTAGATTGGCGGCTTTAGATTTGTGCTACTCATTTGTTATAATTTTTCTCTTTTCTTTTTTGTGGTAACTTTTCCAGAATTTCTACCACTATTTTTTAAAATTCCTTTTGTTTTTATTTTATTTATGTCTATAAATTTTTTGAAAGGAGTTTCAGAATAAGCAGCCAAAAATTGGCAAATAAGCTAATCTAAGTCAAAATGTTACTAAATTTCTATAAAAGTGTATTTTTTTTTAATAAAATTATTATAAACTATATTTCCAACTTACCGAACATTTCTCTTTTTTACTTACTTTTTCATTTCGTTATTTTACATACACATTATGTACTACGTCTGTATTCTACTCGTTGGTTCAGACACGATGCTTCACTCTAATTCTGTTTTATCTTTGTCACGTATCAATACTACAATCTCACCTTCTATTGAAACACGGTCGTTTGCATATCAGTAAGCCTCTTTCTTTTAATGCAATTGCTTGCATCCTTACGCGATCGCTTCATCCACTCCTCTTCATCTTCCTTATTGCTAAATACCGGCTTGTTCTGGTACAGTTTTATGCCAATGTCTCCTAATCTAAGCGAGTACATCATGAGCAGATCTTTCTTTTCTTATTAATTTTTATAATTCTGTTTTTATTAGATAATTTAATACTTAATTGTCGATTCATACATTTGTGTCGCACATATCGTACCTTACGTATTGATCCCTATTACATTCAGAATCGTATTTGAACTCGATAGTTAACACATTTTGTAGACTATTAAATTGGAGACTCTTGAAAAGTATGCAAACCATAATAAGAGTAGTACTCCGTCTCAGAATAACAGAACGCAAGTCGAAATGAACGCTTTCGTCGTTGAATCTCGCTCCTCCTATAAACGGTTGACGTCAGTAGTAGTAAATCGATAGACATTGAATAAGGTTTCAATGCATTGAAATTGACTTCAGCAATCGATAGGGTGAAGGATCGAATTTAGAAAACTCATTTCAAAAAGTTCGTAGATTTCTATCTCAGGCGGTGTGTTGTGTAAATAACTGACGAGATATTGGATACAAGACCAAAATGTGCTACCAAACAAAGTAAGTTTCTGAAGATTGCTTTCTTACTCTATTCAATTTAATTAGTTTAGTCGCTTTATATAATAATTATAAGAGTCATCATCGAAATCGGGATGCTTATGGATCAAACTTGTTACTTGCAATTTTTCCAGAAGTAAAATGCCGAAATATTCAAGTGCCTCAGCCTTGCAACTTGAATTGACATCATAGCTTCCGACAAATCGAAGAGCGTGTTATTTTCAACTTTTAATTTCTCCAGTGGAAGTTGACTCAGCATCCTTTTTATTTGCTTCGGTTGTATCCAGCAGAAATTAAAGCTTTAATTCCTTAATGCTTTTCATTTCTTTTATACATTTGTCTGTCATATGACAAAAACTCAAAGAGAAACTGTAGGTTTTTACATTTCTTGGCAAATGTTAGTATATCTTCTTCTTTTATGATATGTCCTACCAAATTTAACTTGACCAAACTGTCAAGATTAAGTGTGAAATAAAAGCCAAGGTTAGGCACATAGTTCATCTCATTGAACCATAATGTGACATCCAATTCTGTGAGTCTTGGTGACACCATTTCCAAAATCATTTTTAGATCATCCTTTTTTAATTGATATAGATTATAAGCTATTGGTTTCACATTTTTTATACAATGGATGACATCCATACATAATTAGATATCAAAACTTTTAGAAATAAAAACTTTAGTTCTATTTGATAAATCAAAATTAAATTTATGTCTTATTTTTATCACATATGTAATTTAACATTTAACTGTAGATTCATTCGTTTGTATCGCACATGCCGTACCTTACGTAATGATCCCCATTGTATTCAGAACCGTGTTTGAATTCTATAGTCAAAACATCTTGGAGATTATAAATTGGAGACTCTTGAAGATACTAAAAAAAAAAAAAAAAAAAAAAAAACGGAAACAGTTTTAGATTAAAATTCACTTTGCATGTACAGATTATATTTTATCAACAAACTTCTTTAAAAGTACCTAAACCACAGAACGAGTAGAACTCCGTGTCAGAAGAACAGAACACCAGTCGAATTGAACGATTACGTCGCTGAAGCTCTCCTATAAAACGATTGACATCCGTAGTAGAGAATCGATAGACATTGAATAAGGTTTCAATGCATCGAAATTGACTACAGCAATCGATAAGGTGAAGGATCGAATTTAGAAAACTCATTTCAAAAAGTTCGTAGATTTCTATCTCAGGCGGTGTGTTGTGTAAATAACTGACGAGATATTGGATACAAGACCAAAATGTGCTACCAAACAAAGTGAGTTTCTGAAGATTGCTTCTTACTCTATTCAATTCAATTGGTGGGTTTATATAATAAGAATAAGAGTCATCATCGAAATCGGGATGCTTATGGATCAAACTAGTTATTTGCAGTTTCTCCAGAACTAAAATGCCGAAATATTCTACTTCCGAAATATTCAAGTGCTTCAGCCTTGGAACTTGAATTGACATACACAAATCGAAGGGCGTGTTATTTTCAACTTTTAATTTCTCCAGTGGAAGTTGACTCAGCATCCTTTTTATTTGCTTCGGTTGTATCCAGCAGAAATTAAAGCTTTAATTCCTTAATGTTTTTCATCTCTTTTATAAATTTGCCTGTTATATGACAAAAACTCAAAGAGAAACTTTGTAGGTTTTTACATTTCTTGGCAAATGTTAGTATATCTTCTTCTTTTATGATATGTCCCACCAAATTTAACTTGACCAAACTGTCAAGATTAAGTGTGAAACACGGTCTTTTGCATATCAGTAAGCTCTTGAGTGAAACGATTAGCCTCCTGGGTTGAGAGTTCTTTACGTTTTGGCTCTATAACAATGCGACTCGATAGTCGATGTGCCTTTGACCAGTCTGCAGTTTTTCTTTTAATGCAATCGCATCCTTACACGGTAGCTTCATCCACTCCTCTTCATCTTCCTTATTGCTAAATACCGGCTTGTTCTGGTACAGTTTTATGCCAATGTCTCCTAATCTAGGCGAGTACATCATGAGCAGATCTTTCTTTTCTTATAAATTTTTATAATTCTGTTTTTATCAGATAATTTAATACTTAATTGTCGATTGATACATTTGTGTCGCACATATCGTACCTTACGTATTGATCCCTATTACATTCAGAATCGTATTTGAACTCTATAGTTAACACATTTTGTAGACTATTAAATTGGAGACTCTTGAAAAGTACGCAAACCATAATAAGAGTAGTACTCCGTCTCAGAATAACAGAACACCAGTCGAAATGAACGATTACGTCGCTGAAACTCTCCTATAAAACGATTGACATCCGTAGTAGAGAATCGATAGACATTGAATAAGGTTTCAATGCATCGAAATTGACTACAGCAATCGATAAGGTGAAGGATCGAATTTAGAAAACTCATTTCAAAAAGTTCGTAGATTTCTATCTCAGGCGGTGTGTTGTGTAAATAACTGACGAGATATTGGATACAAGACCAAAATGTGCTACCAAACAAAGTGAGTTTCTGAAGATTGCTTCTTACTCTATTCAATTCAATTGGTGGGTTTATATAATAAGAATAAGAGTCATCATTGAAATCGGGATGCTTATGGATCAAACTAGTTATTTGCAGTTTCTCCAGAACTAAAATGCCGAAATATTCTACTTCCGAAATATTCAAGTGCTTCAGCCTTGGAACTTGAATTGACATACACAAATCGAAGGGCGTGTTATTTTCAACTTTTAATTTCTCCAGTGGAAGTTGACTCAGCATCCTTTTTATTTGCTTCGGTTTTATCCAGCAGAAATTAAAGCTTTAATTCCTTAATGTTTTTCATCTCTTTTATAAATTTGCCTGTTATATGACAAAAACTCAAAGAGAAACTTTGTAGGTTTTTACATTTCTTGGCAAATGTTAGTATATCTTCTTCTTTTATGATATGTCCCACCAAATTTAACTTGACCAAACTGTCAAGATTAAGTGTGAAACACGGTCTTTTGCATATCAGTAAGCTCTTGAGTGAAACGATTAGCCTCCTGGGTTGAGAGTTCTTTACGTTTTGGCTCTATAACAATGCGACTCGATAGTCGATGTGCCTTTGACCAGTCTGCAGTTTTTCTTTTAATGCAATCGCATCCTTACACGGTAGCTTCATCCACTCCTCTTCATCTTCCTTATTGCTAAATACCGGCTTGTTCTGGTACAGTTTTATGCCAATGTCTCCTAATCTAGGCGAGTACATCATGAGCAGATCTTTCTTTTCTTATAAATTTTTATAATTCTGTTTTTATCAGATAATTTAATACTTAATTGTCGATTGATACATTTGTGTCGCACATATCGTACCTTACGTATTGATCCCTATTACATTCAGAATCGTATTGTCTAAGTCACATTTTGTAGACTATAAATTGGAGACTCTTGAAAAGTATGCAAACCATAATAAGAGTAGTACTCCGTCTCAGAATAACAGAACACCAGTCGAAATGAACGATTACGTCGCTGAAACTCTCCTATAAAACGATTGACATCCGTAGTAGAGAATCGATAGACATTGAATAATGTTTCAATGCATCGAAATTGACTACAGCAATCGATAAGGTGAAGGATCGAATTTAGAAAACTCATTTCAAAAAGTTCGTAGATTTCTATCTCAGGCGGTGTGTTGTGTAAATAACTGACGAGATATTGGATACAAGACCAAAATGTGCTACCAAACAAAGTGAGTTTCTGAAGATTGCTTCTTAGCCCTATTCAATTCAATTGGTGGGTTTATATAATAAGAATAAGAGTCATCATCGAAATCGGGATGCTTATGGATCAAACTAGTTATTTGCAGTTTCTCCAGAACTAAAATGCCGAAATATTCTACTTCCGAAATATTCAAGTGCTTCAGCCTTGGAACTTGAATTGACATACACAAATCGAAGGGCGTGTTATTTTCAACTTTTAATTTCTCCAGTGGAAGTTGACTCAGCATCCTTTTTATTTGCTTCGGTTTTATCCAGCAGAAATTAAAGCTTTAATTCCTTTATGTTTTTCATCTCTTTTATAAATTTGCCTGTTATATGACAAAAACTGAAAGAGAAACTTTGTAGGTTTTCACATTTCTTGGCAAATGTTAGTATATCTTCTTCTTTTATGATATGTCCCACCAAATTTAACTTGACCAAACTGTCAAGATTAAGTGTGAAACACGGTCTTTTGCATATCAGTAAGCTCTTGAGTGAAACGATTAGCCTCCTGGGTTGAGAGTTCTTTACGTTTTGGCTCTATAACAATGCGACTCGATAGTCGATGTGCCTTTGACCAGTCTGCAGTTTTTCTTTTAATGCAATCGCATCCTTACACGGTAGCTTCATCCACTCCTCTTCATCTTCCTTATTGCTAAATACCGGCTTGTTCTGGTACAGTTTTATGCCAATGTCTCCTAATCTAGGCGAGTACATCATGAGCAGATCTTTCTTTTCTTATAAATTTTTATAATTCTGTTTTTATCAGATAATTTAATACTTAATTGTCGATTCATACATTTGTGTCGCACATATCGTACCTTACGTATTGATCCCTATTACATTCAGAATCGTATTTGAACTCTATAGTTAACACATTTTGTAGACTATTAAATTGGAGACTCTTGAAAAGTACGCAAACCATAATAAGAGTAGTACTCCGTCTCAGAATAACAGAACACCAGTCGAAATGAACGATTACGTCGCTGAAACTCTCCTATAAAACGATTGACATCCGTAGTAGAGAATCGATAGACATTGAATAAGGTTTCAATGCATCGAAATTGACTACAGCAATCGATAAGGTGAAGGATCGAATTTAGAAAACTCATTTCAAAAAGTTCGTAGATTTCTATCTCAGGCGGTGTGTTGTGTAAATAACTGACGAGATATTGGATACAAGACCAAAATGTGCTACCAAACAAAGTGAGTTTCTGAAGATTGCTTCTTACTCTATTCAATTCAATTGGTGGGTTTATATAATAAGAATAAGAGTCATCATTGAAATCGGGATGCTTATGGATCAAACTAGTTATTTGCAGTTTCTCCAGAACTAAAATGCCGAAATATTCTACTTCCGAAATATTCAAGTGCTTCAGCCTTGGAACTTGAATTGACATACACAAATCGAAGGGCGTGTTATTTTCAACTTTTAATTTCTCCAGTGGAAGTTGACTCAGCATCCTTTTTATTTGCTTCGGTTTTATCCAGCAGAAATTAAAGCTTTAATTCCTTAATGTTTTTCATCTCTTTTATAAATTTGCCTGTTATATGACAAAAACTCAAAGAGAAACTTTGTAGGTTTTTACATTTCTTGGCAAATGTTAGTATATCTTCTTCTTTTATGATATGTCCCACCAAATTTAACTTGACCAAACTGTCAAGATTAAGTGTGAAACACGGTCTTTTGCATATCAGTAAGCTCTTGAGTGAAACGATTAGCCTCCTGGGTTGAGAGTTCTTTACGTTTTGGCTCTATAACAATGCGACTCGATAGTCGATGTGCCTTTGACCAGTCTGCAGTTTTTCTTTTAATGCAATTGCATCCTTACACGGTCGCTTCATCCACTCCTCTTCATCTTCCTTATTGCTAAATACCGGCTTGTTCTGGTACAGTTATATGCCAATGTCTCCTAATCTAGGCGAGTACATCATGAGCAGATCTTTCTTTTCTTATAAATTTTTATAATTCTGTTTTTATCAGATAATTTAATACTTAATTGTCGATTGATACATTTGTGTCGCACATATCGTACCTTACGTATTGATCCCTATTACATTCAGAATCGTATTTGAACTCTATAGTTAACACATTTTGTAGACTATTAAATTGGAGACTCTTGAAAAGTATGCAAACCATAATAAGAGTAGTACTCCGTCTCAGAATAACAGAACAAGTCGAAATGAACGATTACGTCGCTGAAACTCTCCTATAAAACGATTGACATCCGTAGTAGAGAATCGATAGACATTGAATTAGGTTTCAATGCATCGAAATTGACTACAGCAATCGATAAGGTGAAGGATCGAATTTAGAAAACTCATTTCAAAAAGTTCGTAGATTTCTATCTCAGGCGGTGTGTTGTGTAAATAACTGACGAGATATTGGATACAAGACCAAAATGTGCTACCAAACAAAGTGAGTTTCTGAAGATTGCTTCTTACTCTATTCAATTCAATTGGTGGGTTTATATAATAAGAATAAGAGTCATCATCGAAATCGGGATGCTTATGGATCAAACTAGTTATTTGCAGTTTCTCCAGAACTAAAATGCCGAAATATTCTACTTCCGAAATATTCAAGTGCTTCAGCCTTGCAACTTGAATTGACATACAGTTCAAATCGAAGGGCGTGATTATTTTCAACTTTTAAATTTCTCCAGTGGAAGTTGACTCAGCAGTGCTTTTTATTTGCTGCGGTTTTATCCAGCAGAAATTAAAGCATATTGAATTCCTGAATGCTTTTCATCTCTTTTATAATTTGGCTGTTATATGACAAAACCTCAAATGAGAAACTTTGTAGGTTTTTACATTTCTTGGCAAATGTTCGTATATCTTCTTCTTTTATGATATGTCCTACCAACTTGAACTTGACCATACTGTCAAGATCAAGTGTGAAACACGTGTTATTTTGCATACTCTGTAAGCTCTCGAGTGGAAGCTGACTCAGCCTCCTGGGTTGAGAGTTCTTTACGTTTTGGCTCTATACCAATGCGACATCGATAGTCTGATGTGCCTTTGACCAGTCTGCAGGTTTTTACATTTCTAATGGCAATTGCATCGTTACTCGGTCGCTTTCATCTCTCTTCATCTTCCTTATTGCTAAATACCGGCTTGTTCTGGTACAGTTATATGCCAATGTCTCCTAATCTAGGCGAGTACATCATGAGCAGATCTTTCTTTTCTTATAAATTTTTATCATTCTGTTTTGATCAGATAATTTAATACTTAATTGTCGATTGATACATTTCGTGTCGCACATCATCGTACCTTACGTATCTGATCCCTATTACATTCAAATCGTATTGTTATAGGTACAGTTTTGTAGACTCCTAAATTGGAGACTCTTGAAAAGTATGCAAACCATAATAAGAGTAGTACTCCGTCTCAGAATAACTGAACACTTAATTGTCGAATTGATACGATTTGCGTCGCTGACATACTCGTACCTATAAAACGATTGACATCCGTAGTAGAGAATCGATAGACATTGAATTAGGTTTCAATGCATCGAAATTGACTACAGCAATCGATAAGGTGAAGGACTCGAATTTAGAAAACTCATGTCAAAAAGTTCGTAGATTTCTATCTCAGGCGGTGTGCTGTGTAAATAACTGACGAGATATTGGATACAAGACCAAAATTGCTACGCAATCGAAGGGACCTCACAAAGTGAGTTTCTGAAGATTGCTTCTATAGCTCTATTCAATTCAATTGGTGGGTTTATATAATAAGAATAAGAGTCATCATCGAAATCGGGATGCTTATGGATCAAACTAGTTATTTGCAGTTTCTCCAGAACTAAAATGCCGAAATATTCAAGTGCCTCAGCCTTGGAACTTGAATTGACATCATAGCTTCCGACAAATCAAAGGGCGTGTTGTTTTTAATTTCTCCAATGGAAGTTGACTCAGCATCCTTTTTATTTGCTTCGGTTGTATCCAGCAGAAATTAAAGCTTTAATTCCTTAATGCTTTTCATCTCTTTTATAAATTTGCCTGTAATATGACAAAAACTCAAAGAGAAGCTTTGTAGGTTTTTACATTTCTTGGCAAATGTTAGTATATCTTCTTCTTTTATGATATGTCCTCCCAAATTTAACTTGACCAAACTGTCAAGATTAAGTGTGAAATAAAAGCCAAGGTTAGGCACATAGTTCATCTCATTGAAGCATAATGTGACATCCAATTCTGTGAGTCTTGGTGACACCATTTCTAAAATCATTTTTAGATCATCCCTTTTTAATTGATAGCTTAGTCGATGGTTGATTTTTAAAATGATGAATTGCCGACATCGAACTGTGGCAGCCTACCTCAGCGCTACCTGACGCTGGTTTCTGGAGCATCTGTCTCACTCGCACATGAATCTGATCGACTTTGGGTGACGACATTTTGATTTTCCCTTCTTGGCTTGGCTTGGCATGGCAACAAGTACGATGCGCGTGTATCTTGAAACAATAAATTTATTAGTATTACAATACAATAATCGTAAATGGTAGTTTACCATAGAACCATTCCAACGATATTGCGAAAACGAGTACATATGCGTGCCATATTTATTTTTCGCTCAATGGCATATTAATAATTTCGAATAAAGAATCTTTGTTAATTTGAAACATTTCAAATTTTCACGATGTGCGATTTATTTACTGAAATGTTCTGAACTGTCTGATTTTTTCCTAAATAATATACTGAACAAATAACTACTTGCAACTTACAAAATTCTTCAAGACTACAGGTTTACACATCTCCCGTGTGATCCGCCTTTGGTTTGTTTGTTTATCTCTTTGTATGGTACAAGTTATGGTTCAATGCCCTTTGCAACGGCACTTGCATGTGCCGTCGAATTATGTTATGATCTTGTTAGTGCAAGTTCATTGCCCTTTGTTACATAGCTAGATAAAAGCTTTTACAAATAAGAGAAATACTGTAAAAGCTATTATCTAAGCTGTGCAACGGCACTTGCATGTGCCTTAGAATTATTCAATAATCTTGTTAGTTCATTTTTGAGTTAGTCTTTATTTGAGATCACTGGAGCAAGCACAAGTGCGACTCCAGTTGATATAATATAATAAATAAATAATTTACATATTGTACAATAATAAATCGTTTAATGATGACGAATGACTGACTGACTTGACTAGCTAACTGAAACTATAGTAAATGTTGTCGCTTCCGCTGCAGCTTACCAAAGGTGTCCTATTCCACGATTCGTTCCCATGGATGGGCTGTCTGATAAAATTCGCTGACGCAGCGCGCCTGGCAAAAGGTGCATGCATTGGGGCCGTGATTACATAGGCGCATGTGCATGCACTTTTGGTCAACTTCGTCTTTAATTTATGTACCCATGCGAGAGAGCGACGAGAGACACCCCCGTCTATGTCTTATGCACAATATTCGTTCGTTCACTAAGTCTTTCACCATTGCCACCGGCCTGCCCGTCTTTGACACACTTATGTACTCTTACTTAGAAATTGTCTAACGTTGTTATCATTCATCTATCCATCTCACTTCATGATCGCCGATCTATGTGCGCAATGCTTCTGCACGCATTGACTCGCATAGAGACCTCTCCGCATGTGTAATATTTCCCTTTGAATTTCTTCACCTCCTTCATTTTCCCTTTGTTCGAGAAACGAACATGGAACATATGTACATGTATAAAATAAAATATAAATAAAAAAACACGTCACAAACAATTGTCCCACAAAAAAAGTATGGCGGACGCGCGCAAGGCATTTCGCAACATCTAACTTTTTTTTTGTTTTTGGGTTAACTGGATTTTTTTTTTTTGGTTTTTTGTTTTTTTTTTTAATATTAAAACGTTTTAAAACAATGGAAAATATTTAAAGAAGAAGAAACACCTAAAAATCAAGTCACAAAAAATATTTATTTTCAATAAAAAATGTCACACACTCACTTATATTATTATTACTATATCTATATATATACTTACCGCGATGAGATCCCACGATCGACTAAATTAAATGGTGGTGGGACGCAAATAGACAAGAGAAAAAGTTGTCAAAGCGAAAGCCAAAGTCAACTTTAATTATATGCATATGCAAATTAATTTTATTTAAATTTCTTCTTTGATTATACAAAGTATATTTGTGTGTGTAAATTAAATTTATTTTATCAACTGGAGTAGCACTAGCTTGCTTGACACTAATCAACTACTAAACTAAAACTAACAAGACTCTTTATATACCTTTCAGGCACATGCAAGTGCCGTTGCAAAGCTTTAGATAATAGCTTTTACAGTAATGATCTTATTACGGATAAAGCTTTTAACTAATTATGTAAGAAAAGGGCAATGAACCTGTACTAACAGGATCATTACATGCAAGTGCCGTTTAAAAGGTTATTGTACCTTAACTTGCATATCAGTTGACATATTCGAAAATGACAAAAAGAATATAAGCAAAAAGAATTATTATTAATTATTATTATGTTTAATATATAATTAACAAAAAAATTTTTGTTTGGTCCATCCGATTTTGTCTGCAAACTCATGCCCCCTCCACTTTGTTCGCCAGCCTGAAAAGTTGCCCGGGGTACCGCTGCGCCGGAATCATCACCTTGTAGTGGCCGTCCCGGATTACTTTGCCGTCCAGGATTATTTTTCCGCCCAGATTTTTCCTTCTGCTTCCGTGCGGGCTTCAAGCAGACGCCTATTTCAACATCAATTTGGGATTCCGCATGCTTGGTAGCCTTATAAGCATTTGCTCCAATTCTATGCATATGGTCATCAGCCATAACCTCAAGAAATACCGTCTTGATCTGAGGGCCCAGCCTATTAATTTTGTGGTGAACGTTGTTTTTGTCTCGATAGAAAACGTTGAGGCTATCTATCGTGTCACCCAGCTTTTTCATCTTCGCTTCAAATGACTCTCTGTTTGCACCATCCTTTGTCAAGGGGTTAGCATCATGCCCAGCCTAAGTGATCATCATTGGCCGCTATATTTGCATAAAAGACTGTAAGTCTTGTATTTAGCCTTTTTATATAGTATAATTTTCTCAAACAGAAATATCGTGTATGAGGCCTCTTTTTTATAAAGCAACGAAAAACAGGTTATTCAAAACAAAAAGATTTCGTGTATTAGGCCCTTTTCCTACAGAGTAACGAAAAAACAAATACTCAGAGAAAAAAGTTCCACCACTATCCTACACGATCAGCTATTCGTCTCCCCTTGCACCTTTTGGCGCAAAAATTATCAAGGCTTTTCACTTTCCGTAATAGTGTACATAGGACATAGGACGTATATCTTCGCTCTCGATGTTATTGTCAGTCCATTGTCCTTGCACTCTTGTTAAAAACCAAATTTCCATTTTTACACTTTATCAGAAGCAATTTAATAAAAAACTCAGAGCTAAATAAAAACACGTCTACACGTCTTCGTCACTAAGCTCTGTATGTATGATTGTATGTATGACGCAAGACGCTGCAATTAAGTTTTAATTTTTATAACTCAATCACAATCTTCAGTGGTTGTATTTAAGACTATTTATGTATATGTGAAGTGTGCCTATCAGTTGACATATATGAAAATGACAAAAAGAATACAAGCAAAAAGAATTATTATTAACTATTATTATTATATTTAATATATAAATAACATACAATTTTTGCTTGGTTTTAATAAAAATAATATTATTTTATTTATTGTACCATATTTTCTTGCGGAACCAAGTTTTGATTTGTTAGCAGCGCGATGCGCTTTTGTTTGAGTCTTGTTCACTTGTCATGATTCCATCTTCGTCTTTGCCTGTCTTCTTCACCCAATGCTCAATGGTAATAGTAATATTAAATGTGTTAGAAAAGGACAACTTCACAATATGCACAACTTTCACAGCCGCTTCTGTAGATTCCTTACAGACTTCGCTCACAACCTTGATTCACACAATGCTCTTATGCTACTGAATACTGGTTGTGTTATCGATAATGCAGGGGTGGTCCTTACATGTATATAAATATTGGTTTTTGTAGGCTTTGAGAGCACGTACACATATTTTTACTTATTCCTGAGATATTCTACAATGAAAGCATGCTCTTCTCTATCTGCCCTCATTTGATAGTGGAAGATGATGACCCATGGCTTCAAGTATTACGGTGAATTTTTGTTCATTTGTGGACTTGTTGCTTTCTCAATGAGAATAATTTGACTAAAACACAATATAAAACATCTAACCAATTTATTTAAAATTATCAATTGTTTCCCCATGAAAGAATTCAGATTCACTGAATATTAATTGATAATGCTGTGCCTCAGCATTTCAGAATTTATGGGTTATGCACATACTTAGGAGAAAGTGGTAAGGATATGAAACTAATGTCATAACGAGACTCTTTTTTTTTTTATTTCGCTTAAAATCCAACGAGACTCTAATGTGTATATGATTTTTTTTTTTTTGTCAGACGTGGGATTTCAGGATTTTTCAAAATTATAAATCACATCTAAATAAATGCATTGAATGTTTACAAAATTTTAGATAAAAATGAAATAAGATATAAAAGTAAAGTAAAATAAATCAGAATGGTGATCAAATTAAAAAAAAAATAAAATAAATTTCTAGAATTATTAATTTATTTGATAATTTAGAAAAAATAATCATAATATGGAAAAAGCAAATGTTGTACTGGTGCTCTAACTTATATATTATTTATACTCAGTATCATTTTTATTGCTTAATAATTAATTTTAAAAATAAATATATCTATGATTATAAAGATTAAATTTATTGCATTAAATTTTTATTAATCTTTTGAAATATTTAAAGTAAAGAAAAAATAATCTATGCTATAAACTTCTTAAAAACAGTCATGCAATTGAAATAGTTTATAAAATTTAAAATTTGTAAAATTTTTATTTAATTTCAATATGAGAAACCATACAACAGATAAGACAATAGAAAGGTAGGATTTAAATAAGTGGATAAACAAATTGTTTAAAATTCCTAAAAATTATAATAAGAAAAATAATATAAAATGAAAAAAATAAAACCAATTGAAATTGATAATATTTTATTAACTCAATAAATTTTCCACAGCAATAATATTTATTGTACAAAATTGTTTAAAATGATTTAAGAGAAAACAAATGTTTATCAGCATTTCAATCATTTCATTGTATCTGACTACTATTAATACAAAAAGAAAACTAGAATCCGTTTGAAAAATATAATAAATTTAAATTGAGAATGTTTACATGTAAAATAACAAGAAATGTAATAAGAGAAATTATATTTTAGCAACAATAGAAACTATAAAATTATTTATAATAAAAAATTAATAAATTTAAAAATAATACAATAAAAATTTATTTCTTATTTCATTATTGGAATTTTTAACATTGCAGCAAAAGGAGAATAAATCAAAAGGGTTGGGAAATGATAGAATCATTGAATTGATATATTGATTTAGTAAAATATTGTAACAACTGAAATAAATGAAAAAAAAACGAAAGTTTACTGAAATCGAATGGCTTATGAATGAATCCAAAAAACATGTAAAGTGCTAGTAACAAGGTGAGTGCAGACAGACATGAAAGTTAGAGGAAAATCTGGGCATTGATATTCTGAACGTGCGCCAGGCGATTTATGTTAAGAAGAAAATTTAATTTGTCGTTTTTCATCTTGAACACTTGCAATCCAATTTCTTTTTAACACTAAATTGAACCTTAAACTGGCTTCATTTTTAATAATTAATCGTTGCTCATACGCAGCGTTGTTTCCTTACACAGACCTAACAGAGTGGAAGAAATCTAATATCAGGTAAGAATAATTTGTTTATCTGTTAATTGTGTTGATTTGCTTTGCTCACTAAGTTTATTATTAAACGAACTTGCCCTTCAAAGTTTACCAGTTTGTAAATACCAATTAAAATGCTTTACTTTTGTTTTGTTCTAAATTGATTTCAATGAAATATTTATAAACTCAAAGGGACATCAATACATTTCAATTATCAGTCATTGAATTTGTGCAGTCATTCACATTATCAATGATTCATTCACTCATTTACTTGTTTATTTAAGCATTTATTCTTATTGTTGATATGAATTTGTGTTTAAAAAATAATAAAATCGAATTAAATTGGATATTTTATGCAACAATTGGCAAATGATAATAAATTCGTTGTTTGTACCAGAAAAAGGATATACTTATTTTTGTAATTTTCATTTCATGTTATTCCAATTATTTATTTGTTGATTTGCATTTCAGTTTATTTATTTTGATGAATTTTTAAAGTTATGGATTTTATGTATGCAATGTTTTGCGGTTATATTATACTGTATATATTTTAATTCACTACACCAATAAATAGCACTGCTTCCTCAATTAAAAGTAAGTTCCTGGATGAACAAAGTTTATTGCAAAAATTGATTGGTAGATTTATTCGAGCTATCACCTTACCGAACTACCGAGTTTCCCAGTTTCAAAGAAATAATCTCGAAGATGGTCAGTCTTGGATAGTTTGGGGGAATAACGTGTCTATTGAAAAGAGGTAAGTCGTCGAAAATATTGCTCTACTTTACAATTAAAAAATATCATCACATTAAATTGCCTACAACATTGAATCAATCAATAAATTAAAACTGATGTTTCAAATTAATAAACAACATAACAAATAATGATGATGATGATGGTTTTAGTAATAATAATTATTAATTATTCAAGATCAATCAATGAGAAATCAGAAATCATTTTTTAAATTATATGATTTATTGTTTAGCAGGAGTTTATTCTCACTTTCTATCATTAGGAATAATATTAATGTGAGTTGTGTAAAAAACGACGCCAAAAATAACACTGAGCGTTACAGAAAATGTTCATGGCACCACTTATTTCCCTGACAAGGTTGATCCTTGCAGGATTATGTATCTGCTGTGTATCTGTGAAAGTTATATATGTACATAATTCAGCATCAATCAATCAAAATATTTTTGAACACTCCGTTTCACTTGAATAGCCTCGCTTACAAAATTTTCTTTTATCAAAACTTTGACAAAACAAAACAATACAACTTATTAATTAATCGGAGCATTTTAAATCAATCTCTATATTTTTCAATAAGAATGGGTCGTGGAAAAGCCTTAAATATCGCAACCCAAAATAATAGCCCACAGAGAATGTGACATCTCTACAGTAGAGATCGATAAGTGGTTCAAAATATTCTTCACAATCAACAAAATTATGGCAAAAATATGAAAGCAATCGGACTATATTACGAGAGCCTCAAATTCCCATGATTCCGTCGATAAAATTAAAGCTAATATTGGATTCTATGACAACAAAACCACTGCCTTGTTCACTATTTTGAAGGCTAAACAACTCCGTCTAAAACTGAAAAAAAAAATCACTACTCAACCCTACTGCACGTGGAGAAACACGGTTAAGTTTTTATCGATTTAATTTTAAGGCATGGAAAAACGAATGGCATAAGTGGTCTGAAAAGCACAAAAATTCATCTTGGATGACTTTAATTATTACTTCCATGATTTGAGAAAGAAGACTCATCAGTTTGATCATTTCCACAGCCCGGCAGGCGCAGTTATGATTGGGGAGCTTTATCCTATTATGACACCTTCGAACTTTAATTTTGTATCGCCAAATATGAGAGCTAAATCCAACCAAGGCGATCTAAAAAGAATTTCCCGTCATTTGACAACTTCGTAGATCTTTGCCTTTTTGACCGCACTATCCATGTTACTAAATCGTGGACTACTCGCCAGACATTAACATAATAGAAAATGTTTGGGGATAGATAATTCGAAAAATGTATGATTCTGAAAAGCAGTTTTCAACAAAAATTATTCTTATTGAGGCCATCAAACCCTTATGGACTTCGATTTCGCGTGACTTAGATAAAATTAAAAGTTTATAAGACTCAATACCAGATAGAAATTTCAGGGTTATTTTAATAAAAGGGTGTATCAACTCATTACTAAAATCATTGAATATACATACTTTGAATTTAATACTCTACTAATAAAAATTATCATTCATGCATAAAAACGCAGTTTAATGTACATTTAAAGTAAAGTGAGTTAGTTATTCAAGTGAACCAAAATAATAAAAGTATTTTTTAAGTTTTCATTTTTAACTTAATTTTCAAAAAGTGTCGCACATATTTAATTTCTGTTTTTTTTTTATTTTATTATTTTTATTTTAATCAATCATAAAAATACAAAAATAAAAATCTGTTTTCCTTTGGGTTTCCCAAAGTTATAGATATACGACGACCCTTTGGAAATCGTGGCAATTCAAGTGAAACGAAGTGTGTTTTGTTGAAGTTTTTCCGTATTTTGTTTCCTTTCCTCGCTGTCATGCACCTAAATTTGTTATGGTTTAACTTTCTTCTTTATTTTCATTTTAGGTTCATTCAAGCAAAAACTTACATATTTGTAAGTCAAATATCAAATCACAGCTTTTACTAAGTTATTTGAAAGAGAAATTAAATGATTTGTGTTTATTGTCAGTGAATATAGAATTTAATGCTTCACTTGTCTTGATTTGGATATGATTTTGTGTATAAATTATTTTTTTAACATTTCTTTCCTTCTTCTTCGTCTTCTGTTTTACAATTTTTCTTTACA
Organism: Amiota minor; assembly: GCA_037043295.1. Classification (NCBI taxonomy): domain Eukaryota; kingdom Metazoa; phylum Arthropoda; class Insecta; order Diptera; family Drosophilidae; genus Amiota; species Amiota minor. The sequence continues at coordinate 23,818 of JBAMAW010002186.1, read as the reverse complement.
ACTCAGGATTCAATTCTGTGTATTTAACAGCAATAACCTAACTAAGTGCTTATTTGTATAGAGTTTAGTTGTGTACTTAGTTATAATTATATCTGTGGCAATAAGTCAAGGTGGCTTATGTCGTAAATCAATGAAATCAAAACTACCACAAACTATCTCCATTTAAGATATTTTGACATATGCATTTCTCTTTGAAAAAACTTTAGTCATAAAGTAAACTGAAATGTAGTTTTGCGGAAAATAAAGAAAGCCTTTTAATAAGGAAACCGTCGTATAAGCGTAATCGCCCAACTTGAGTGGACCAATTATTTTGTCTTGTCTTGTCTCCATTTTTATTGTGTGTAATTTTTCCAATCATCTTCGAGTATTTTTGCAAATATTTTAACACTTGATTATCTCACTCACATTCACATGCTTTCCATTATTCAAACCGAAAGCAACAAAGCGGAATGAGTTAATTAATCGACATAGACTTCCTTTTATTTTATTCAACTCTATACGTTCAGCGAGTGAAGTAAAGAATGAGATGAAACGATATAATGTGCCATGTCTTCGCCATATGGCAACGGAAGTCGCAATTTACTCATCCAACATGTAGAATATATTAAAAAGAATGAGAAAGTGATGTGAGTGAAAGAGAGTGAAAGAGTTTCACCTATTACTTGGCTTGAATTGAAGTGATTGTGTGACGAAATACAAAACGAGCATAGAACACGTGACACCATTCATTTCATCAAATGCACAAACACAGATCCACATATATAAGTACAGATTTCTATTATCTCCAATGTATACAGAAAGAAGCTAGTAATGAAAGCATGTTAATTGCTCGCAATAATAAAAATAACAACAACGACAACGAGTGCAAAGCGCGTTGCCTCAATTGTCGTCTATGTTTTAGAAGTAAAAGCTTGGCAAACAACAAACAAGAAAAAAGGTCCAATAGAGAAAGTGCAACAATGCCGCCGGCAAACGCTGTTGCTATTTTGCACGAACCAAGATCCATTCATGATAGGAATAAATGCCGGCAGGCAAAAGGGTAAATACCCGCGAACTGTACAGTTTAATGCGGTCATAAGGAGGAGCGGCTCCACCATTATAGCTAGATTCATTATATTGTAGTAGAAAAACAAAAGCATAATTGAATTACTGGATGGTGGTTTGGCGGAACAATTTCTATTTGTGTTTTATACTGAGGAATGAAAAGGAAACTCTCAAACATTTCAGCATTGACTGATGTGTTTTGTTTCACATTTCACAGATCCTTTTCTGGTATATTAACATTGTGGTAATAATTTCAATATTATTCATCATTTCAATAGAACGTTACAAAAACGAATTTCATTATCCAACAAACAAATATAATTTTCATTATAAATATTTAATTCATTTAATTTACTTAAATTATTTCGATATTTTTTTTTTTTTTTTGTATAATTTTTGTAAAATTTATTGAAATCACATTATTAATCATTGCAACGGAATTAATTAGATTAATTGAGACAATGGCTCCTTTTTATCAGAATGACAATATTTCAATGTAACAGAAATTATGAATAAACAATTACATTTAATTTTATTTATTTAATTAATTTGATAATAAAAAAGAATTCGTTTTCATTTAATTTTTGAAATATTTTTCATATTCAATGATTAGTTATGTGATTTTTATTTGAGAGAATGTGGAAAATTGATTGATAGTGAACTTACAGCAACTTAAAGTTGTAGAATATTTCTTGTAAATAGATATTTTGTGTAGTTTTTTTATTTTCTGTTTGAAATGTATATCATATTTAATAAAGACTAAATATACAAGTATAAAACTATTGTATCTTCTTGGTATCCTTTAAATTTGTATTATTTTTTGAATTTATTAACAGTCGTAGGATTCGTATGATCATGGGATTCTCAACGGGCCACTGCACATAAGGCTAATGGCTCAAACATCTTACATCATCACCATGAAGACTTCTGTCTCAGCTGTGGAGATGAAAAAGTAACCAACAAACATGAAACTGGCCTATTCTTCTCGGAAGAAACCTTTCTTCGAAGATTTGTTCAAACTATCCACAGAGGAACTTGGCTCTGTTCGTCGATAATGCGTGTTTCAAAGGCGTCTTTTGAGTTCAACTAAGGATACCCAGTCGTCAACTTCCCTGTCACTTACTAAAATCAGGAATCATCGTAAAGGTTAATGAATGCCATAGGCAAAACTATGTTTCTGTATAAGCAACCTAATTTTAAAATTTATTTATTTACATCCGATTTTCACTCTTTCACTCATTCACTTACTCACTCAACCAATCACTCATTCTCATTCAATCTCACTTCCTGCCGAACACTTCCATTTAAAGAGTCCATTAAATACAATTTTTACTGAGACTTAAAATAAAACTTTGTGTTAATAAACAAAATGAAACTTTACATAAAAGAAATGCGCTTGAGAAATTTTATAAAATTGAAAAACAAAAAACACCATAATATAAAGAAATATGTATGGAAATGTAAAAGTTTTTCATAATGTTGCACAATTATAAGTATTTATGTGGACTTATTTAGTTAAAAATCCAATGCAGGCAAACATTTGCATGCGAATAATTTTTGTTGCACAGTCTTACAAACACACAGGCACATACTCTTATACTGAGAAATAAACAATCCTACAAACAAATGCTGATAGATAGACACAACTGTACGAAATTCTGAGATGGCAAACGACAAGTTTGCAGGGCGCAGCATAAATAAGCACATATAAAAATACTAATACACACAAATTCACAATTCCATAGATACTCGATGAGATACTGTATGCCGTGAGTGTGTATTGAACTCGTTGTATCCATTTGAATGGTTACATGTGGTTGTGTGGTAAACAAACTACTTAAGCGCAGCAGGCAGCCAAGCAATGGCAATGGTAAAGCATCCTATCATCCCTTTTCCTTGTCATCATCGTCATCATTTTTATGTTTATAGTTGCAGTTTGCTCGGTTACATTGACACACTATTGCATGATGAAGCAAAATGAGTGGCACACTGACTGCATGACGTTGTAAGCTGCATATTAAGCAGCACTGACAAATCTCTCTCTTCTCTCTCTCTTTCTCTGAAGCTTAAACGCAGGAATATAAGTTATGTCACTAACGCGCAGTGTCGACAAAGGGACAAAAAGCAAGTCATCCTTATGCGCATTCTCACCATCATCATCATCAGGAGTAGCATTCAATCCTAGCATCCTTTCCATCGGCTACATAATAGTTGCTGGTGCTTGAGCCGTGTGGTGCTGAGGCCAAGCAAATGACACACTTTGTAAAGTTGATGAGTGCATGGAGGCAATGCTGGCTTTGTCTGGTGTGATCTCTAGGGTTCTATGGACAAGCATGTTCATATGAAAGTGCATTTTATGTTGTTTACCAAGCGAAATTTACGAAAAATAAGTGAGTAACAAACAAACATGAACACAAAAATACAACAAATTTATTCATTTCAGTTGTGACGATACTTAAATTCCCTAGAGACATTTTTTAGTGGAATGGATAGACAGATAGATATTTAAGATGAAAATATATAATGCAATATCCCGAATAGTACAGTATGAAAGCTTCTCTATGTTCCATTGTGAATATTTCCAAAATAAATTCTTATTTCAGCTAAGAAAGGATGAATCAACTGAAAATAATAGTATCCATTATCATTTTTATAGGGTATAAAATGTAATCTACATCACAAAATGTTGCACTGAGTAATTTTTAACACAAATTTGTGGCATGAAATTTATTTGTATATGAAGTGATGAAATTAACACTTTCAGTTATGTTAAGACCGCATATTTTAAATAAGACAAACAATCCAACTTCCTAACCGCAAACTTAAAATACTTTACTGTGCATTTCACTCCATCAAATTCTTGATCATTTGAAAAAATTACAGAGACAACGACACATTAAATAAAAGAGCAAAAGTAATAAAAACTTTGGCTGAACTTAAATTGAGAACTTGATCAACCTTAAATAATAAATAAATAGGTTTCCACAAAAGAAACAAGGATGAGTTTAGAACTTTAATATACGAGTACAACTTAATGAAATGAAATGAAAAGAAAAAAAAAGATTGCATGACAAATGGAAGAAAGAAAGAGATTTTGTCTGTCAAACACCCAAATCAATGTCATTATCCATTTGTTGTATTTAAAGAGAACAAAAACTCAAATACTAAGCATACCTAAACACTCATACATAAATAAAAATGAAAGAAACAGAAAAGGAGGAGTGATAAAAGTAAAACCAAATGGGCTGGAAGAACAAGGAAATAGATGCAGAAACGAGTTTCCCCGTATAAACATTCAAAAGGAAAGTTCCATGTAAATCGAAGGAAAACTGACTAAATAAAAAATAACAAGTTGAAGCTGATTATCACATACTTTTTGTCCCCTATCTTTTCAAAAGATATAAACATTAAATCAAAAATGAACTAAAGAGTCATTTCTTCAGTGAAATTAATACATTTTTTTTTTTTTTTTTTGGAATTGATCGGTGTCTCGCAAAGTGTTACAGGCTATTTTCTGATCAAGCAAATACATTTATGTAATTTGATGTGATTTGGTATCTCAATTCATGGAAACATTAGCACAAACTGAACAAACTCTGTCTAGAGGCAGAGCCTAAGAATAGGTTGGCTAAATATTGACAAAATGATCTAAAGTAGGCTCAAGTGTAATAGGTAAACTTATGATGCAAATGACAAGTCAGTTTTAAAATGGCATGGGAATAAAAGTGATTTTACATTTTTTTAATAAATAAAAAATGATTTAAAACGAAAATTTGGTGGAAATATTCAAGCTACTTTATTATAAAGACATACATAGCTTTATGTACATTGATTTCATCGCTTTAAATTATTGAATTCAAGTTCCCTTTAATCATGAAGACTCACGTGCACAGATGATGCCATGTTTGATTCGTTGCTCAGAGCAACAATGGCGCACAAGAATACAATGATGATTTTAAGGACGATGTCGATGTTGATGATGTCGATTTTGTTGCGCTGAAAATGCAAATTTAACGAGGAGCTTTCCTTCTCTTTTTCAATTATATTCGGACAACAGTGCGTACACGTAATACGATCGAATATATGATGTGAAATAGTATATATTGTGTCAGTTGGTTTGTATTTAACTGTCATTTTGTTTGCTATAAATCACTGAATTATTCTCTTAGCATTAGTGTTTACACACTTCCTTGCCGATTCTGTTGGTCTCTTTAAATACTTCATTTCACGAAGGTGAATAAAAAGAAACAGTACTCATATGAAACATTTAATATAACGGAAGTACGTACATTGAACAAAAATATACATTTTCACATTTTTTAGATTGTTCATTGTTTTTTCCAATGCGCATTCGAAATGAAATTACGCTGCTCAATCATCGTCATCGTCATCTTCACATTTTTGAATTGTCTTAAAAAAAAGGTTGATGGTGGTTGAGGTAGCAATGCAATTCATGATATTTCGTTTTTTATACGATCAGCATATAGTGTGTCCTTCATAAATTTGAGAAGTGAGACTGAAATATTCCCATAATGTATTCCTCATTCCAACAATCACACTTTGATGAAGATTGTAATCACAGTTAGTGGCACCAAGACTTAAATGAATGTGGAATGTTCTTGTTGATCGGTTGCGAGTCTTGCTTCGTTTGTATGTTTTATAGAAAACAGATAACATTTATTAATTTAAGTTGATTTTTTACGTTCTTTTCTTAGTGAATAATTTCTGTGAAAAGCAAATTAAATTATTTTCTCTTTGTATGGTCAATTTTACTTCATTTGTCATAAATTTTTATGCAGTAAACTGATATGAAAAATACAATTTTGTGTTAAGTATGGAACATAATTAATATTTTCAGTTCTTAAATCATAATGACATTTCTTTTTCCTTTTGCAGTTCAAAATTCTATAAACTCTAATGACTGGAAATATGATATTCCAAAAAGAGAAAAAAAGATAATTGAGAAGAAATAGGAAAAAAAAATGTCATAAAAACATAAGTTCACTTTACATTTGTTTTAGTTTAAATTTTTGAATTTTCAAAGGCATAAGAGAGGATCATGTACATGTGCTTAATATTAATATTGGCTGTTGTCTTCATCTTTTCGTCTCAACTGGTAAACCAAAAATTGCTTTCATTTTTGCCCTTCCTATACACTTTCTATACTCTGTAACAAAGAAGAAAAGTGCATTGTAACGATTTCATACGCTTCAATGACTTTTTCCCCAAAGTTAATGGAATGTAGTGCTGACATGCACTCTACTTGTAACCACTTTCTATTGTCCTTTTTTGGAAATATGCCCTTCATGCATTTCTATGTTGATCTCAAATTCACAATGAACATTGTTTAGAGTTATGTTTGAATTCATTGCCGAGTTGAGTTGAATTGGTTGGAAAAAAAAAATTAAAATACAAGAAGCAATCAAAAAATTCTTGTTTTCAATGTCATGAACTAATATCATAAGAACGAAAACAAAAATCAAAGTTTATTCAGTTTTCCTTGTTATCTAAAATAATATTATACAAAGAAAAGGGGTTTCCTCTTGTTTGTTTATTAGTTTTTTTTGCTTGTTTGTAATAGATTAACTCCAAAACTGCTTAATAGATTTTAAAAAATTTTCCACCTACAGAAAGCTACAATATCAGCGAGTAGTATGGATTTTTTTTTATTTTCAAAAAGACTAGAGAACAAGTGAAAATAAAAATGCATTAACATCCGAACAACGAGAAAATCGATAAGAACCAAAACGAAACAGAGCATTAGCATCAAAAGGTACAGACACGTTGAATGTTGGCGAGTTGGAATACCAAAAAATATGTATATTTATACAAAAATAGCTGCGACAGCTGGTCCTTGATTAAAGCATATAGGAAGCGTTCGATGGATTAAATTGACAGTTTTTGGATTTGTGTCATTTCAAAAAGTTTTCTTTCAAACTCTAAATTGGAATGACCAATTTTTGTTAAAAGAAAAATATAGAATATTTTAGATAATTGAAATAAAATTATTAGATTTCTTCCTAGTTCATATAACCCAACTTTATGTTCTATGGCTGTTTGTTCGCCGTCGTTCGTCGAATGTGGCGTATGCACAACATTAAAATGCGACATTAATTGAATTGTTAAATAATGCACAGAGAGGAAGTGGAAGAAAACGACCGAAGGAAAGTATGAAAACACAAGCAAAATACATTAAAAAGCTGTATGTGTAGGTGAGCATTGAGTGCGTTACGTGGGTGACAAATAAAAATGTATATATTATTAAATGGCACATTACACATACGCCACGTATGAATTTTACCCTACTAGGCTTTTTCTGTATTTGACTTGGTGAGTGAGAATTCGGGTGTGAGGGTGTAAGTGTGGCTATATATGGCTATTTGCACGCGACAATTGTTTACTTTCTCATTTCTCGTACGTTGTTATTGGTTTTGTTGTTGATGATTCTACTATTGTCATTCTCGTTGCGGGTAATTGTTTCGTTTAACAAGTTTAATTGACATAAAAGGGATGTTTTTGGTTTTTTTTTTTCTTCAATAAAAAATACACATGAAAATAAAAAAAATTAAAAAATAAAAAATAAGCTAAATTCATTGAATTGATTTGAATTATTTATGTATCTGTGTGTATTAAAAAGTATGAAACGAAGTGTTTTAATAAACTGTTTACACGAATAAATAAACAAATAAAATAGAATAGAAAAAGAGGCATTCCAAAGAAAAATGCACAACTATTTAAATTGATGATGATGAAACATTTTTGTGAAAAAAATTTAAAAATAAATGATTGTTGAACATTTTTAAATACAAGATAAATTTAGATTTGTTGATCTTTTCCAACTTGTCTATCTCATATTTTACGAAAAACTGGCAGAATTGACTAAAGAAGTCGCAAGGGAGTCACATGACAAGGCACTGGGATTATTTCTACTTAACAATATTATAGAGTTTTATGTATTGTAATAAGGGGCCAAACATTCTAGTATAAATTTTGAAAAGTTATAAACTTAAGATAATCAACAAGTTTCAAGAAGTCATCATCTTTGTGGATTGTTCATAAGTCCCAACAATTCGAAATTATTCACATTCTAATAAAAATAATAGAACTGTCTATCTTTATATATATAATTCTTCTGTGAGTGTGTATGTCACTGAACTACTCTTAAATGACTGGACCGATTTTGATGAAATTTTTTGTGTGTGTTCAAGGGGATCTGAGAATGGTTTAGATTCACAATATCTATATATATAAAAGAAAGTCGTGTTAGTTACACTATTTATAACTCAAGAATGGCTGAACCGATTTGGCTGAAAATTGGTGGGAAGGTAGCTTAGAACCAGGAGACGGACATAGGATAGGATAGGTTTTTTTTCGTCCATCCGTCTGTCCATCCCCATACAAGAGACATTTTGATTTGTATGGCAGCTATACGATCCAGTAATCCCACAATCTTGAAATTTGGATGGTTCGTCGCTATACATCAGAAACTTATATTGTCGAAATTTCAGTTTGATCGGACCACTAGGGAGGGTACGTCCCATACAAACCCAATTTTGAAATTCAGGTTCTTATTCGAAAAACTTTTCTGTTTTTTGTTCTATCGAAATGGAATTTAGATACTATAAGGTTTTGATATGGGCGCGGTACATTTGTTGGAATCGGTCAAATCGAACCACTAGGGGGAGTACCTCCCATACAAAACTCAATCCGGTACGGAATCCTCCGTGAACGAGTCTGACTCGGACTTGGCCCATTTTTGTTTTAATAACTGAGCACGCACAGGGGACGTAGCAACGCAGGCCGGGTAACGCTACTTCATAAATAAATCATATTTGTTGTTCTTGAATTGGAACTAATTTTATTAAATTTTGAATATACTATTACAGTTTCTAAGAACTAAAGTAATGTAATATACCAATTTAATTCTAACTAACTTAGACCTTGATTATTCGATAGCCTAAATCTTTCATTGGTATGGTAAGGTTACACAGATCAAGAACACCAAAAAAAAAAAGAAAAACTGATTGATAGTCAGATAAACAGACGAACGGACATCAGATAGTCTAGAGGGTTGAAATTTTCAGAGAATGTGTAGTTCAATCCGGGCATCAGCAACAAATACTAAAATTAAAATATTTTCGAAAACTTAAAGGGTTCCCAATACAAGAAACATTTTGGTTTGTATGGCAGCTATACGATCCACGATCTTGAAATTTGGATGGTTGGTGGCTATACATCAGAAACTTATATTGTCGAAATTTCAGTTTGATCGGACCATACAAACCCCCATTAATATTCAGGTTCTTATTAGAAAAACTTCTCTGTTTTTTGTTCTATCGAACTGAAATTTAGACACTATAAGTTTTTAACATAGATGCGGTAAATTTTAAAGTTGGAATCAGTCAAATCGGACCACTAGGAAGAGTACCTCCCATACAAACCCCTCCGTGTACGAGTCTCACTTGCACTTGGCCCATTTCTTTTTTTTTTTTAATAACTGGGCACGCACAGGGGACGTAGCAACGCACGCCGGGTAAGGCTAGTATGTATATAAAAGATAGTCGTGTTAGTTACACTATTTATAACTCAAGAACGGTTGAACCGATTTGGCTGAAAATTGGTGGGGAGGTAGCTTAGAACTAGGAGACGGACATAGGATATCCCGTTTCAGTGGGACGTGACATAAAACGTGAAGGAATGGATTTGCAAACCGTAATAGCTACAGAGTTGAAATTTTTACAGAATATGTAGTAGTTCTATCCGGGAATTAGCAACAAATACTAAAACTAAAATATTTTTAAAAACTGAAAGGGGTCCCCATACAAGAAATATTTTGGTTTGTATGACAGCTAAACGACCCAGTAATCCCACGATCTTGAAATTTCGATGGTTGGTAGCTATGCATCAGAAACTTATATTGTGAAATTTCAGTTTGATCAGTCCACTAGGGAGGGTACTTCCCATACAAACCCACCATTAAAACTCAGTTTCTTATTCGAAAAACTTTTTTTGTTCTATCGAACTGATATTTAGACACTATAAGTTCTTGACACAGGCGCTACACATCTATCAATCTAATCGGCCAACTAGGAGGAGTATCTCCCATACAAACCCACCATTAAAATTCAGGTTCCTATTCGGTAAACTTTTTTGTTTTTTGAACTATTGAACTGAAATTAGTGTCTAACTATAAGTTTCTGATATAGGCGCGGTACATTTGTTGGAAGCAGTCAAATCAGACTAATAGAGGGGGTACCTCCCATAAAACCACAATCTGGTACTGAACCCTCCGTGTACGAGTCTGACTCGCACTTGGCCCATTTTTTATTTTTATCGGCGGTCATCGTCTACAGCGCTCCATTCCTTTCTCTGTTATAGCTCCCATCCCCACATATCTCCTTGATTTTCATCTTTTTTGTGCGAGGGCGTAGCAACGCACGCTGGGATAACTAGTATATGAATACATTTTCACTGTCATAACCATTTACTAATTCCATAAAAATTCACTGACAATTTTCTCTCTGACAAAGAGAAATGAAATCGCTAACCGGAAATGATTTTCACTAATTCCAACAACAAAAACTGGGTACATTTTTCTAAATATAATAAAAGGCAAAACAATAGTATTTTTACAATTTTGGCAACAACTTTCAAAAAAAAAAAAAAAAAAATCATTATTTGTTTGCTTTGTTGTCTTTTACGATTTATTTTTTAATGCTAAAAATGTATAACAAAACTAAATATTTTTATTTATGATTTTTCATAAAACCATTTTTTTCATCCATTAAAACAAACAATGCCTGCTAAGTGGCTTAACTTTTTTGTTGCAGTTTGTTGTTATCATTATTTGTTATGGTTATGGTTGTTGTTGTTGTTGTTTCTTTTTTTTCATATGTATTGTATTTTGGGTAAAAAAGCGTTTGAATCCTTTTTAAGCCTGCAAAGTCAGTTGCTGTGGCCACAATTTGTTGAGACAGTTTTGTTTTGTTTACTCAAATATTTACATATTCACACATACATTCTTTTGTAAGCAATGAATTTAATTTCAAAAATTTCCTTTAAAATTTCATAATTCCACGAAAGTATTTTAACCATTAAATTTATCTATTGTATATAAATTTATAACTTTTTGTTATTTTCATGCTTTCTTTTACGACAAATTGTTGTCCAAAGTTGCCTAATTTTGTGCGTTTCTCGTTTGAAAATTTGTTTTAGCGCAGTCAATATTTTTAATTTTATTATTTCTCACTCGTATTCCCACTCAGCACATTTGAAATTAAAGATACATTTCCTTTTGTTGTTAATTCGTTTCTGTTTACTTTCTGACTTTCCTTTCATAATATTTTTCCTGTGTTTCTGTTTCCTTCCTTCGTTAATTTAATTGCTCGATATTAAGAATGACAGAAGTAAGCTACAACATAAAACCAAGTGTAGGTCTCACAGAATTTTTGAATTCACACGCAAACCCACAAATACACATCTTTCTCCATTTTTATCTCCTCCTCCTTCTGATTTTGATTTCTTTTCTTTTTCCAACTAATGTAAAGGGCCTTTTGGAGCATTTGTGTATGATATTAAAACGTTTATTTCTTACCTGATATTCTCCTTCATCATCCTCACAATTCTTATTCTTCTTATTGCTATTAAAAAGTCGCTTTCAGTTTATTCTGGTATCGTCTCCTCTTTTCTTAACCATGGAAAATGTTGCGGTATCGAAAAATTAAATAGAAATAAAATCAATTTTTAATGCGACTGCATTTGGATTCAGCGAATAAGGTTATCTTTTGAATATATTTATGTATATATATATCCACCTTTAAATTTATGTGCCTTAAAATTGCAGTAAATTATGACTTAACGTTGAAAGTGAGAAAATCTCAATGTTAACATTTTTGGAAACCTAACTAGACAGAATACATGGAATAGAGACATCGGCAAAGTTTTGACAACAACTTTGACTGCAATTTTTTGTATACTTTGCTGTTGACAAAATTATCTTGCCACTTGTTTCAATTGTATTTTAACTTTCTCCTTTTCTTTGTACTAACTATTTCTACATGAATGCCTTTTTGTTTTTTTAGTTTTTTTTTTCTTGCTAGTTCTGGCTTTGTTCCATTTTCTTTGGTTTTTTTTCAATATTTTTTTTTGGCAATGAAGAAGGATTTACTTTTGCTGTTCCTTTTGGGAAGTTGTGAAGTTGCAATCACTAAGGTTCTGTTGTGTATGTGTGTGTGTCTGTACTCCGGAAAACGGAAGTGCACAAGAAATGCCTGCCATATGGAAATAGGTAACAAAAAAATACAATGATGTAACAGCAACTAGAGTAACATTAACAACCACAAAGGCAAACAGACAATTGTAAGGAAACAAGGAATCAGTGAATTGTTTCTAGAATAAAAAGAGAAATTAAATTGGAAAAGAATACTATGTTGCCGGAAATGCTAAGCTGACCATTACATTACATAAGTGTGAGGTACATTCGATAGCATAAGATGAAAAAATGAAGCATATCCTGTGCAAACATTGTCCCTAACACAAAGCATGACATGAAGTCATCGATTGACATTGAGAAAGAGAGTAGTAGTGATGATGATGAATAAGGGAGGGAAATGGTAAATCATCAAAAGTGAGTAGCTTCATGCTAACAACAATAATGACAATGTTTTCTTTCAATTATTCCAACACTTGAAATTTTTTTGTAATTTTTGTTTTAAGATGGTTTTTATGGATAACGAAAGAAAATTGATTTCTTTCAAGTCAAGTTAAGTAAAGCATTTCTCCTGTCAACAAAGCAGAAAATTCACATAAGCATAGCTCAACAAGTGTCTTTAGGTTAAAAAAAAGGGGGATGCGTGAAGCGATACGTTCATGCGACATGAGACGAAGCGTTTAGTTGCAATGGGCGATCATTCTGAATTTACGGAAATCTTTTGCTGTTGCATGACATTTACATGAAAGAGGTAAAGCTAATTCACATACAAACACAAGCAATACATATGTGATGATGTATCTGTGTGTGTGTTTATCTGCTATTGATGAGGTGATGTGAAAATTTACGCGCTCGTAAGCACCCAAAATGAGCAACTGGAAACAAAATACACACGAAACATCAACATGAGCAGATAATAAGTGAGCAACATGAAGCAAAAAGCAAGGATACTATTAATAATAATAACAACAAACCTCAAAAGCAACAATGTCGCTTTTTTTAGAGTCACCTCATTGCTTAATGTGCTGGAAGAGTTTGCATTTGCTCTTCTGCTCCTATGCTCTCAACAATTATTAGTTTTTATTAAGTTTAGGCGACAGCTAAATCGTCTGACCCAACGGTGCTTTACCACAGAATGTTTATTTTTGTAGTGTTTATGCTTGCAACCTCATTGCGTCGTTATTGACTGCGGATTTGTATGTGCAGAGTTGCCAAATGCATAATATATAATCATAAAATAATTTAATTAAATAAAATACAAATTACAATGTCTTTTTTTTAAAGTGAAACTTCTTTAGCGGCGTTGGGCCAAAATTTTTACTAAAAATTTTGAGTGAGTAATACATCGTCACGTTTTGGTAATCTCTGTATCTGATGAACCGCACAAGGTAGAGACTTCAAATTTTCACAGAATGTGTATTTCTATTGTCATATATCCACACAAATTATAAAATGTTTGGAAAATCCATCGGAAAAGTCTCAAAAAAGATATTAAATTTCCACAACAACAACATGTAGTTTGTGTTTATAAAAATATTCATAACAACAACATGCAAGCAAAGAGCTTGTGTGTTGCACAAAAACAAGCGAATCTACGAAGAAAAGGGAACGAGAAACACACAGAAGCTCGTTAATGATCTAATTTATGTGCAAAAGACAACAACAACAATTAGGCACGCCAAAGAAACCAAAAACAATATACAGACAGACAGAGAGACTGACAGACCTTGAGATGATCTCTCTATATCTGTTTTTAAGAAGTTTCACTTCTATCCCGTGTACGACGGCACACGCGCAAGTTTTTTTTTTTTTTTTGTATGTACCATAAAAGAAAGAAATGAAGTAAAGGAAAGTATTTTTACAACATGGCAACTCTGCACAAATAAACATTTTGCGAGCAGTTGATTTTTAAGAACCGGTAAAAGCTCTAAGCGGTTGTGCTACATTTCATAGCGAAATAAAAAAATTAAGTCTCTATAAAGTAGGTGAGTTTTAACTTTTGCTGTTTCATACAATTTTCGGTAAATAAATTTCATTTATTTATGCTTGATTCATGCAAGGTGCCCTTCATGCGTAAATTTGTCGATGTTTTATAAGAATTACATGATTCTAGAGATCCAACTACATGTAAATAAAAAAATGGGCCAAGTGCGAGTCAGACGCATACACGGAGGGCTCCGTACCAGGCTGGGGCTTGTATGGGAGGTACTCCCTGTAGTGGTGCGATCTTACTGATTCCAACAAATGTACCGTGTTTATACCACAAACTTATAATGTCTAAATTTCAGTTCAATAGTCCAAAAAACAAAAAAGTTTTTCGAATAAGAACCTGAATTTTAATGGTGGGTTTGTATGGGAGGTACCCCTAGTAGTTGGCCGATTTGGCGGATTCCAACAGATGTGCCGTGCCTATATCAAAAACTTATAGTTTCTAAATTTCAGTTCGATAGAATAAACAACAAAAAAGTTTTTCTAATAACAACCTGAATTTGAATGATGGATTTGTATGGGATGTACCCTCTCTAGTGGCCCGATCAATCTGAAATTTCGACAGTATAAGTTGTTGATGATTAGCCACTAACTTCATAAATTTCAAGATAATGGGATTACTGGATCATATAGCTGCCATACAAATCAAAATGTTTCTTGTAATGGGGACCCCTATAAGTTTTTGAAAATATTTTAGTTTTAGTATTTGTTGCTGATGCCCGGATAGAACTACACATTCTGTGAAAATCTACTTACTGCTGTTTATGAGATATTACCCAAGGACGGACGGATGGCAAACGCAGTCGCTGAAATAGGGTTCATTTAGTACCCCTTGGGTCCGGAAACCTAAAAAAATATACAGGAACCAATAAACTGTCTTACTCATTTTCCTAACATTTTTGAGATTTTGAGATTAACTTTTTTCAATAGTATCAGTTTTAAATTTATATTGCTAATACTAAGTATATTAATATCGCATGATATACAAGTAAAACCACTGAAAACTTAATGAAGGAACCTTCTAAATAAATACAGAATCTTGAACTTAAGTTTACAGCGACGAATATGAATATGATATTCGCCTTTATCATAATATTAACAAAATTTCTTTTGTTTTCAATTTGGAACTAAGTATAGATATTTCTTTCTTTATCTTCCTAATAAATAAACCTCTACCCTATTGCATTTATGACAGAATCTCTGCAATTTGCATTTTTAAGCAAATTCAAAGATTAAATTTAAGAATCTTCTCTTTAATTTCTTTTTTCATTTTTTGTTTTCAGATATTTTCAAGCCTGAATTCATATTTTGCCAGGTTTATAGTGCATTTGCCGGCACACCTTCTTTGACACACATATGAATATACCTAGTCACATATTCATAGCTTCCTTTCCTCTATTTTCTGTTCACATTGTTTCCTTCATTACTTCCCATCTATGTGTTTTATGGCACTACGGTTTATGACAGACGTTGAAAGATAGTTAGACAGACAGAAAAAATTACAGGCTGCCTGACAAACATGAATCCAAACATTTTCCCATGATACGAAACAATTTCCGCCGCTCATAGAAGTCGCAATATATTCGTTGCTTTGCCAAGTCATTTCGTTCTTAATGTTCTTTCACTTTTGTTTCCCACAAACTTGCACACATTTCTCACTGGATGTCGGTTTTGTGTTCTGTCTCATTGCTTGATTATAAAATTATGTATGACAACTGGCGGAAAATACTAAAAATACAAATGTTATAATGATTTAAGTTGAATATTTTCACAATTGTGTTCACTCCTATTTTTTCCACTTTTTTCTATGCTTTTTACTGGTAATTGTTTATTTGTTATTGTTTTATATTGAACAATGTAAATAATTGTTGTTGTTTGTGTTGTTCATATTTAAGTTATTATTTCTGTTGGTTACAATTGGTCTCTGTTCTACTCCTCCAAATCTTTTGTTGAATTGTGTGATTTGTGTATTGCAAATTAAAATTTGTTCCTGTTTCCTGTGCAGAAATACTAAACTACTAGAACTCAGTGCATGCTTTGCAATATGTTTTATACAATTTTTTTTTTTTACAAATTTTACTATTTAACACATCGTTTACTCTGACTTAATTTATTTCTGGAACTTGATGATTTATTACTGTTCTAAAGTTTCATCCAGGAATAGAAGTAGAAGAAGCTTGAGAACATTTTTTCGTCACCGTTTTATCTCTGTAACTTGCTTCTTTACACTTTTTCTTCTTTCACTTTTTTTCTCTTAAACATTGTTTTCTTTTCGTCAAACTTTTTCTTTATTGTTCTTATTTTTTGTTTTGATCCTGCTTAACATTCACACAATCCAAATTTTTTCATAATCTGAGTGTTATGAAAGCATCTTAACGAGTTGAAAGGAGCTAAGCAAAAGCCCATGGGAAGCGCTTTAAATGAATTGAATGAATTGTTGTTTTTGTTTACTTATTTGTACTGTTTCTGTCTTTTTTTTTCTTTGGTTTTGTCTTTACACTCTTATATCTGTGACTGTATGTGCATGTCTTTTAGCTTCTTCGCTTGCCCTTGTGTAGCCTTTGCCAAGGTGGTGTTATCACCTACCAAGGAGACAAGAAGACAATAATGAAGACCTTCATTTGTTATTGTTTCACGTTAAATTTGTCAGTTAAATTACGACAATAAGATTGTTTTAATCTTCTTAGCTCTTCTTTCAATAATATATTGAATTTATTATTGTTTGTTTGAAAATAATAAAATGCGTTCAAAAAACTACTTTTTAATCAAATTGAAACTAATTAAATATGACTTTTTAATGGAGCTGGGATGCCTTGAATTAACGAGGTAACGTGGAAGTTGTCTGCAGGATCGGTTGCTTGCATTAGTATAAGCTTTCATGCTACGTTGGCTTTTATCCAATTAAACTGATAACCACAAATGAGCGTTAATAGGCAAATAAATAGAAAAGTGCCAGACATCGACTGCAACACAAATATACTCCACACATACAGATAAGTTTATATATATTTAGATTAGTTGGTGTATGAGCTGAAGAACTTTAAGTGTTGAGTTGAGAGGGCTTAAAAAGATACCGCTGTCAAGCTGAGCCATAGCATGCTTTACCTTGCCTTAGCATAATATCTAAAACCGTCCCGGGTATTTCACAACAACTTAATGCATTTTCACCTCAACATTTCTGTTTTGTTCTTTTCTTGTATTTGCTACTTTCTATTCTTTATTTGCTTTTTTTGTTTGGCAATTCTTACAATTACTTTGCATATGCAAAGTACAAGTTAGGAAAAAGAAATTAGAGAAACACAAATTTCTACACAATGCGAGGAAATCAAGAGAATACACTAACATGTAATCATTTTAGTTTCATCAAAAAGTGCATAAAATTTGTAAAGAAAGATATTTGGTTTTTTTCCAGATTTCCATTTATAAACCCTCCGAAATCAACATCTATTATTGGATATAAATTTATTCTAGTCGCATAAGTTCCTTTGAATTAAGAGTGTAAGAATTTGACACATTAAGTTTTAGTGGAGAAGGAAAATACAATATTTTAAATGGATCCAGTTCGAATTTAGTAGATAAATTTAAATGGAATAATAAAACCATAGTTTCAATTCCATAGGACTAAATAAGTAAATTGGAATTGTTTCACTCCAAAGGAATAAACACATTTTTGAAATCGCCAAGAAGACTCAACTGCTCACCCAGACGATTTTAACAGAAGCAAAAGCGACAACTGACCACTTTGAATGCCGATCAAGAAGTGAAGATGCTCATAACACAATTATTGTTCAATGCGCTAAGCATTGAACTCTAGTCAAATGTTCAGTTGTTGGCGGGCCAAAAGCAACGGAATGACAGCGAAAGACAGCCTGACTAACTAATCGATTCAACAATGAGTTTATAGAAACTATATTTTAACTACATCTAAACATTTGTTTACTACTTAATATTGATTTTATTAAGGAACTATAAAGCAAGGGAACATCTCTGATTGATTCTATATCTAATAGAAAAGAAATAGGTTATGTGAGAGAATTTTAAGTTCTATAAGCTGAGACTCAAATTATGCCTCCAATTTGAAATAGATAATGAATCTTTTTGCATCCTTTTACAGTGGTACTGGATGTTGTGGGGTCTACTATCAAGGCTTTTTGCGCAGGTGACCCTCAGGGTAGTGTTTTGGGGCCGACACTCTATACCCTGTTCACGCATGAACAAAACTACCGCTAGAAGATCCTGAGGATTTAATCATCGCCACGTTTGCTGATGATACTGCCATCCTCTACAGAAACAGGTGCATTTACGAACCCACCGACACAACAACCTGCAACAAAATATCTGCATACCTTTGAGGTCTGGGATTCATGTTTTAAATTTATAAACAGTCAGTTTCATTTCATTCACTAATCAGCGAATAAGAAATAAATTTGTATATTGTTTTTCTTGAACATCAACATTTAATTGAATTATGTTGAAATGTTGAGAACGTGATAAATAGAATAAATAAGCTCAGGTGTCTATGCCTAATTAAGTGTAAGGCAAAGTACAATATCTATCGGACTATCTGTTTGTTTCTCTGCATGTCCATGAAAACATTTCGGACGTACCAAACATTGCATAGCATACTATTTATTTATCAAGAGAAAAGGGGGTAGAGTGGAGTTAATCAGGTAAACAGTATAGGAGCATTAATGGCTATATCCAAATGCAAATGCGACTCTATAAATTCACATTTGTACCACAATACTTGGTTAACATAGAAATGTATAATAAGTAAAATCAGATATTGGAGAAATAGATTATGCATGGCTGATATTAGACAATTGCTAATGGAGTTAGCAATTTAAGCAATTTAAACACATCAAATAAACAGATAGATCCAGAAAGAGAAGGAGAGAAATGCAAAGAGACAGAAAGGAAGAGTGGAAAGAGAAGAAGGGAGAATGCGTTTGGAATTTGTAGGAACAACAACAACAAGTTGAAACTCTCAACAGTCAATTTGGTGTTGTCAGCTTTGTACTATCTCTTAATAATAGGACAAGCATACACAGATGACGTCGACATAATGACAATCATTATTTGCATTTATTGGCATTAAATGTTTAAGTGTTTGGCTTCGACCACTTAATAGACTTTACTGCATTAACAACTATCTCATTTTGTTGCTGCTGACTATGGTATAAACTTATTTGTACATAGAACCTACGCATGCATTTGTATCTATGCATGATATGTATTTAGATTTTTGAATATATTTTTTAAATGTCATTTGTATCCTACTGAACAATTGAAAAACAATTGCATTTGCATGAACCTCTTTGCATTCGAGAGAACATTTAAATTTAAGTATATTCCACTCATTTATGGCTTGGGAATTGGTGTTATTAGTGTTATTACTCCTTTATGGCATTTCACTTCAATCGGAGTTTCCTTTATTATTGGGTAAAATGTTTATATAATCATTAAAAATTTTCTTTTTATGGAACTCATTAAATGTAATACAACATTTTCGTGTCAAATATATTATTTATATATTTTTTATTTTGTTAATGATATAGTTTAGTTTTCTGGTTGGGGTTTCCTTTTATTAACCTGTGATAATAAATTTTATTGGATGATTTGATCCTTGCTTGCAAAACAAAATATTGTGGCCTTCAATCAATTTAATGTCGATGAAAGTAACATTTTTTCTACACGTCTTACCTAGTTTTAGAATAACGCAATTTATATTGAAAATGTAGAAAATATTCCGTATTCAGATGAATACAGTTTTAATGATGTCATTTACATATGTACACCATGATCATAATCTATGGTAATCATATGCCACCGAAACTCATCATTATTCATATCATTCGATAAAATTATATAAACGCTAAATGTTGTAACGTAAATATAAACGAGTTGCTATTCGATTTGCTATAGAAATGAAATGCAAATAGAATTGAAATAGAAATAAACACGTTCCAACATTGAATACACAATTATATTTTTATTTATGAAAAAATTTAGAAAAAGGAGGAAAATGATTTGATTGCATTTGAATTTGGTGAAAGAATTTGCATTGATTCTATTAACATGAAGGGAGGTAAAAATGGGCAGAAAAAAGGTTATAATAGAAAGTGATGTTAAATAAAAACATTAGAATAAAAATGGTAATAAATTTGGAAATTCTGTTAAATAAGTATACTAGATTGTGGATTTTCGATTGAAACAATAAGAAAGGGGAAAATGCCTAACAACTGGAAATTGGAATTTTAATAATAATAATTGCAACTTCATTTATTTAATCAAACAGTCAGTTTTGTTTTGTATTTAATTTTATCAATTTATACATATGGTTGAGTAATTATAAATATATGTGTAAATGGAAATAGAAATTGATTGTCCTGAAAATTTGTTCTGTTGAGTAATTACTGGAAAAAATTACATTTCTTTTAGCCTGCAGCATGATTTTGCAGACAATGAACACATTAGAGTGGCGAATCAACAAATTTGTGGATCTGATGGAATAATGATTTAAATCTATGTATTTATATATTTGCATTAAAGGTTAATTTCGATGCAGCCGAAGTCAATATACAATAGTTTTGATTTATTTATGTTTCAAAATATTTAAGAGATTTCTTTATTTTGTTTATTTGCGTTGTTTTGAAAGCAGAAATTTTGCAAAAAAAAAAAAAAAATTGAAAATATACTGTAATCAAGAAAATGAAAAACATTAAACTTGAGGCAAATCAAGTGAATTTTGACGATGTGTATTGCATACTTTTCTGCGCAACTTGAATGAGTATAAAAAGGTCTGAATGAAAAATAAATAAAAATCAAATAAAAAAAAATTCAACTAGTGTCGGTTTAAGTAGATAAATTTTTTGTGCGTGCAATAAGTAGAAGGCATCTCCTTCATTTCGCTTCATATCTTTTTCGTTTAAAGTCATATAAATGCGGCCGACGAGAAAAGGATGCTTGCTTCTGAAGCTGAAGTTCAAACATAATTCTTCAAAATGTTTGACTATTCCAGTTGGCCTTCTATGCATTTAAGGTGTACAAAAAGCAGAATTCTTCAACTTCAGTTTAATGTCGTTCTCACTATTCATATAACATATCCTTCCTTCTTTTGACAGACAATGAGCACAACAGGCTGATGAGCATTGAAAGTAAGCTATTTGTGTCGAGTGTTGAGTTCGAAGTCATGTTTCGTTGAGTTGAGTAGCATTTAAGCCAAACCCGAGCAAGATAAGTGACAACAGTAGTGAGCAATATCAGCTGCACATTTTCCTTGCAGGTATTAGGCACATGCACCAAGTGAATGGATACCAGCAGGAAGGATATGTGCATACCAACACATGAACTGAAGGACCTGCATCGGCCACAAACTACAATTATACATTCATATGTAAAACTTGAGTTTGCCATTAATACACTCATTGAATATGCGTGCAATAAACGAGTGAATGAGTATCTTATGAGTCCACAAAGTTAAAAAAATATGTACAATGTAACAATGAAATATTATGACATGCAGACCTTTTAAAAATGCTCGATTGTATGATTGGTTGATCACCATAAGGAAGTAAGACCGAAAGTACACAAAACCGTAACCGAAACATTTGCTGATGGTGACATTGTGGCATGGAAATTTATTACTTATGCTTCCACTCTCACCATTGACACAGATACTCAATCTCATATGCTCAGAAAAATAATTGGGAAGAGAATATCCATCCTATAAACGAATAAAAGAACATCCACAGGAGGATTTCGCATAAAAAATTGCAATATATAAAGAGATAAAACATACTTGTCTGAAGATAGTTGGGGCCAAAATAAAAAAATGAAAAGGGAACATGTGAAAAAAGAAATGTAAAGAAATAAGAGAAATTTCGAATGCCATGAATGTGTGGCGCGGTGTCGCCCAAAATCAACTTCCGCCAATGAGAAAGTGAACGGAACGAAAATTTCACGCTATCGTCACATGGCAAACCATTTTAACATTTTACTTTCTCCCAATTCTTCTATAATGTATTGTATTAACATTTATTTTATTTCGTATTTCATTCCTTTTCATTTTATTTTCTTTTTTGACAGAATTTCACGCTTTGCAGTGATGATGAGGCCAAAAGTCAAGAAGTAAGCGGTTTCACAGTGAATGTGCAATAAAAGGAAGGCGTTCAAAAATATGTGATGGCATCTGCATGTAGCCCACTTTCAAAATATTTCTTAAACCACTTTTTATAAATTTGCTAGTTTCATTCTCATGTGAACATTTATCAATGTTGATTTTTTATCTGTTAAATTCCCAATGCAGGTTTTAATATTTGAGTATCTGCCAGGCAGAGTTTCGTTTAAATGTAGGTTTCTGTTGAACTTTCCTTGTAAAGTATTGATTAAAGTATTGATTAAATTTGTTGTCAATTGAGGATTCATTTCAGTCAATTTTATCTCAATATCATGGTAGTTACTTGCTCTTCATCATCAATGTAGACGATTGTGGATCATCAGTGGTTAATTAAGTAAACATACAAAGTGAACTATGTCAATCTTTTTTATTGGCATGAACCGCTCATTAACATTTCAATATCGTGTGCTAAAAATACAATAATATCATAAATTAATTCACCTTCAATTACATGGGGTACTGATGGGAAACTTAAATTATTAACCATTCAGATTAGATTTGCTGCTGCGATCTTAAAGATAGCTACTTTTCTAGACTTTCTTACAACAATCTATTAATTTTATAGTCTTTCTCATGTTTTGTACTTCAATATTTTTTGTATTTTACTTTTTTTTCTCTTAAATTGCACTTTTTTCTGCAAATTCTACTGATTGCGAAACAAATATTGACATGTTGCATTCGGAATCCATTGAGACTTTGACTCGTTTTTGCATACTGTTTCTATGCCTTTGGAATTTACTCATTCCTTTTTTTTCAAATAAATCATGGGTTGTGTTATTTGTCCAAGGCTGAAATTTTAGTTCGCAATTAACTTTATTTAATCTATTGGATAATACAATAGTAATAAGAACAATAATAATATCACTAAAGTAAAGAAACACAGAGACAACACGGCGTATGTGTAACATTTTGTTTGCCTTGTTTTGCTGGCATTATTTTACTTCTCTCCTCATTTCAAATTGTTGCCTTTATTTTACAAGTCATTTAATGATGAACCATTTAGATTTTTTACTATGTTCCCGTTTTAATTTAAGTTCCGTGATCAGAATTTACATTTTCATTTATTAATGTTCAGCTCAACATTTTTTATTGCTCATAGTTGTGAATGGGTGATGTTTGATGTTGGGTTACTTCTGCTTTCCACGCTTTGTTACTAATGAAAATGTTAATGAAACCAAAAAAGTGGGCAACAAAAATAAAAACAAAAAATATAGGAAAAACTCACCATTAAATGAAACTTGCAACTCATGACGCCTGGGATTTCTCATTTTAGTTACAAAATGAATAAGTGTGTGAATATGCATGTGCATCTGCTTGTAGATGTGTGTTTATGATTTTGTGTGGGTTTATGCAAAATTAATCTCCACCATTTTTCCGCTTGTTTTGTTCCTATCTTT
>JBAMAW010002185.1:0-46630 GCA_037043295.1 Amiota minor | reverse complement strand
ATTCATGCGGTCTTTTTTTTTTTTTTTTAAAACTTGGTACTCGTTGATGAAAGGTTTTCAATGTAGTGCCTTTGGATTTTGCGATCTTCAGTCTTAAGAGCATTTCTTAACTGTTTTTTAGCAGTTTTGAGTCTTTGTAACGAAGCGTGCGATCGACTGATCTGCCATTCACGTCTTAGCCGGCGTTTTACTGAGACTAGCCGTTCAATTTCCGCACTAGTTAATACGACAGTATTCTTGGAGCCCGGTTGTACATTCGGTGTCGTGGCAACAGCAGCGCTCGCAATGGTTATGTTGAAATGTTCCAGAGACTTGTCAATGTCTGTTCCGGTATCAAGTTTTGGCCTCATACAAATGTGGGTGCTGACGTATTTTTTATACCTAAGCCAATCAGTCTTCCATGAGGTAAGCTTAAGGGAAAGATCACCTTTTGTGGGATGCTCCAGTAAGTGAAAAGTGACTGGAGAATGGTCTGAAGATAGCTCGGCATGAGTTTCCGTTGAAATCACACTACGAGAGATATTACGAGTAACTGCAAAGTCAATTAGGTCAGGAATTTTCCTTGGATCCGCTGGCCAATATGTAGGCCTTCCCGGAGAAGCAAAGTTGAGTTTGTTGATTGGATTTATTAATGTGTTGTAGAGCTGTTTTCCTTTAGGATTTGCAAGTCTAGAGCCCCAGTGAGGGTGTTTAGCATTAAAGTCACCTGCCGCAAGAAATTTGGACCCTAGGGTGTCGAAGAACTGCTTGAAGCACGATTCGGAAATCGAAAATCGGGGTGGACAGTAGACGGATGAAAGCGTCAAATTTCCATTTGAAGTTTCGATGACAATCGACGTAGCCTGCATATAGTTTTGCGAGTATGATACCGACTTATAGTGTTTTAGTCGCCTTCTGATGAGTATACCCGTTCCGCCATGTGCTTTGCCATCAGGGTGGTGTGTGGCGTAGAAGGAGTAGCCCGGGATCTCAAATTTATATTTATTTGTAAGGTGCGTTTCAGAGAGCAATAAAACATCAGTTTCTGTCTCGGATAAGTATTTTATGAGCTCAAGTTTGTGTTTCGATACGCCGTTTGCGTTCCAGGAAGTTATTTTGAACGAAGGCATTTTAAGTACAGAGTTTTTGTAAGATTAGATTTTGCGTTTTTAATATCTCTTGAAGCATATTTTGCATTAATAATGTAGTCTGGGACATACATTGTATAAAATTAGCAATCATATTTTCAAGAGAGCTATGTGGTGTGGGTGGTGTTATTTCCTGAGTTATACAATGCTGTGGAACTTCATTCTTCTGAGATTGTTGGAGTGTACGCTTGGTAGTATCTGTTACTTTCTCTGGCACTACGGTGGATATTTGTTGCGAGCCAGGTCGCAGTGCGGATGCGTATGTAATGTTGGGAGTGGTAGTTAGAAAAGTACGTGGATCTTGCATCGTGGCTTTTGTCTCGGGTCGGTTATGGGCAGTTGCAGTTACTTTGCGCTGATTCATTCGGTTTTTCAGTTCTTTAAAAACTGGACAGCCTCTATAATTAGCAGTGTGATTACCCCAGCAGTTACTACATTTTTTTGATGTTGTGTCTGTTTTGTTTGCAGTGCATTTTGAAGATTCGTGTAGGTCACCACACGATACACAGACAGAAGGTAGGGTACAATACGATTTCGTGTGCCCGAATTCCTGACAGTTTGTACACTGCACAGGGTCTTTGCGCTTGTGAGGTTCCTCTACAGTGATTCTGCGGTGAAGCAAGTATTGTAAGTTGTATATTGGGTGAATGTTGTTTCTTTTTTCTGGTTTATTCACATGAGAAAGCTCGACCTTGAACATTGGCTGGGGGATTTTGCTTCTGTTCAAGATGTTGATCACAACCCTAGTTGGGAACCCTTTTTCCTCAAGAGCACTTTTAATTTCATTAGTGTCAACTCCAGCTTCTATTCCTTTTATAACCACTATCAGCCCTTTACTACTCTTAAGTTGGTACGTATAGTAATTTTTGTTGGCATCACTGAGGAATTTCGAAACTATCCTGTAATTGTTCTCAGTGTAGATTTGCAGTTTAGTTTCATGTACTTTGCCTTTGGTTAACGGAACAATATGAAAATTGTTGTTGCCGATAAGTTGCGCTACCTGTGATACAAGATTGTTTGAACTGCGCTCGCGAATGTAAATTGGGGGAGGCTTGGTTTGCTTGACTGCTGGGGCCTCTTCTACGTCTATGAGATCAATTTCGCTGCTATGAGCTTCAAATCTGTTTCCTTTCAAAACCTTGGGTTCGTTGGTTGGGGTAGAAGAGGTATTCGATCTCTTAGATTTGTTTCCAGAGTTAGGTTTTTGCGGACTGAGTTTCCGTTTAATCTGTACATAGCGATCAATTCCAGTCTGTACTGCCGAACCTTTTGATTTTGCGGTCTCCTTCTTGTGCGGGATAACTGTTTCCGTTATTTTACTGCCGACAGGGCTTTGCTTACTTATTGAATGAATTTGACTTGCTGCTATAAGAGGAACAGAGTTAGCACTATAAGTTTTTTCTTTACCGTTTGTGCTGGATGTGTATGCTGTTTGTTCTCTCTGAACTGTATCAAATATGGGTGCCAAGGTTGTTGCAGTGACCAATGATGAAATTGAACAGGTAGTTGATGTTGTTGCTATTGATGCAACCGTTGTAGTAGCGGTTGTTGATGTTGTTGTGGGAGGTAGTGTACAGAGCATCACAGGTGAAGCACACTGCGAACTCCATGAGGTTTCATTGTTTGTGTTATAGCTTGTGATGTTGTTTGCGTTGTTGTTTGTTTGTTGGGCGGAGCTTGATTCTAATGACTGCGAGCGGATGGTGAAGTACCCGCAGTTGGAGAGCCTACGCTCAATCTGAGGAGCGCCAGTTCCACTCATCAGCGACACAAAAATTGGCCACGGATTTAAAATACCGTTGCACTTTTCGTTGTTATTGTATAATTTTGTTTTTGGTGTAATGCTTGTTTTATTTTTTATTTATTTTTTCAAAAAAGAAACGATAGCGCAAGTTTATTGACACGTCCTTACTCACCGACGATCAAACTTGAACTTCAAAGTCTGAGTGGCAACCAAGATTGACAACAAAAACTGTGAAACACGGAGGAGCTCGCATTATGATCTGGGCTTGTTTTTCATATTACGGTGGGGGCCAATATATTGGATCAAGGATACCATGGGTCGGCACCCATATAATGCAGGTGATAATGCTGCCATATGCTAGTGAAGAAATGCCACTGATTTCACTCTAAGCAAACAAGTAAAGTGGCAAACAGTGGTTGCAGGTCAACGGAATAAATGTACTAGAATGGCCTGCACAGTCGACAGATCTCAACCCAATTGAGAATTTGTGGTGCGACGTGAAGAATGAAGTTGCCAAACGTCTTCCCAGTAATATTGAACAGTTTTGGGAATCAGTTAGAAATGCTTGGAGCTCCATTCCTTCCCAAAGGTGTCAAATCTTGTATATTCGATGCCAAAACGATGTGCTGCAGTTATAGCAAACAAAGGCTACGCTACTAAATACTAATTGTAGTGTAATAGTCGTAATTTTAGTTATTTTAATAATATCCGTAACATTTATATCGGTTTGGATAGGAAAGAATACAAAAGGAATCACTACTATTAGTTTGACCGTGCAAATTAATTGAATTTTGAAAAAAAAAATTTTTTTGTTTTGTTATATGACATGAAGTTGTTAGTATTTCCTTCTGATTTTCTAATTAACATATCATACTTAAAAAAAAAAAAAATATTTTTAGTACATTAAAACACCAATTCATTCATTTTTTTTTTATCAAATTAATATTCCAACCTGTGCTACTATTATTTTGACCGTAGGTATAGATCGATACGTTTCATAGGAGTTCTCCCAATGTGCTAATCATAGCCGCTTGCCAGACCGCATAGATCTCCGCCTGAAACTCACTACTCCAATCAGGTAGACGAAAGGAAAATTGGGCTGTCAGCTCCTCCGAAAAGAGCTTTAGAAGATGCAGCTCTCGAAGTCTAACTGCACTTCTTGGGGCCACTGGTATCAGATCTAGAATGACGTCCAGAGCTGCTTGGGGAATGGATCGCAGAGATCCGCACCTTGTGAAGATAGAGTAGGTGAGGGCTGGTGTTTGCCACCTCCCACCAAACTAAAGCTGCTTAGGTTAGGATAGGTCTAGCAAGCGCAGTATAAAACCATAAATGATATACGGCTGAAGACCCCACCTTCTCCCAAACATTCTTTTACATACGTAAAAAGCGCGTAAAACTCTTTTCAGTCTTTCCTCTGCGTTTCTCTTCTACGAGAGCTTAGAGTCGAGAACTACCCCAAGATATTTGGCTTCTCTTGATAACATAAGCAGCAATACACCTAGATACGGTAATCTGAAGCAAGGTATTTTATAATTTCTCGTGAACAGTACAAGCCCGGTCTTCTCTGGATTAACCCGATGATCATTCTAATGAGCTCACCTCCGAGTAACGATTAAAAAGGATCCCAACAGTTCGCTGATGATGGATAGATCTCTTCCCGATACCATTAGAACCAGATCATCAATATTTTCGAGCGATGCCGAAATTGATTAGATTCTGCAGGACTTTTTCAATGTGCCCTACCATATCATGCAAGGCGGTCTCAACTGATCTTCCTTTAAAGTATGCGTGTTGTGTACCGCTAAATAGCTGTGGATTGAGCTTGCGTCTAAGGTATAGATCTAGTAATCTCTCCAATGTTTGGTTAGATGTGGTTTATCTTTCCTGGTTTGCGGATGAATACCACCCTCACTTCTCTCCATTTAGCCGGGATGTACCCCGTAATGAAACATCCCTTTAAAGTCCTTTCCAACCAGACATAAACAGACGATGCCTGAAGCATAGCTGGTATTATGCCATCAGGACCCAGTGATTTATACGGTTGGAATAACCTAATAGCCCAGAGGATTTTTTCTTCTGTAAAAAGATCATTTAGAGCTGCACTACCGCTCCACTCGCCCAGGTTCGAACAACTGGTGTTGAGGATGATATTCCCATCCTCCAAACCATTATTTGAGCAACCCGGAAAGTAAGCGTCAATGAGCAGCTCCAAAGACAATGCCGCATGCCACAAATCAAATATAAAACTAAACAACATTATATTGTCCTTTTTGCCTCCATATACTACTGCTCTTCTATAACCATTGGATCAAGAAGTTTTATTTAAGAGGGAGTATCGAAAAATTGTCATAAGGAAAAGCAGCTTATCGCTATGCAACGAGGCAAAACTGTTAAGCAGTTCTTACAAGAATTGTGTCTTCTAAGCGCACTGAATTTCTCTAAGAAAGCTGGGGATTTAGTAAGAGTTGAAAAAAATAAAATTGTTTTAAAAAAGTAAGTGAGAGAAAGAATAGATTAATGAACCAAAACATGATTTATAATTTCTAGGTGGGATTTGTCGAGAAGACAGCACATTCAGCTGTAGAATCTGAAATGGTGGCAGACTTATCAATTGATATCAGCAATGAGTATGTACATTGCGATAGCAACATCCAATGCTAAGGAGACTTAGGTGACAATGAAACAATTGAACTCGTTAATCAAGAAAACTGTGAAGATGACAGCAATGGCTCAGATAGTAAAACAGACGACCGCCAAATCGAGAGTGCAAAAGAAGTCGAAAAAGTTCGTTCGACAAAAGAAGTATTTTGTGCTCTCCGCACTTTGGACGTATTTGCTACAGCATATGACTTTCAAGAAGAATATAATTCTATACAGGTATTAGAAGCGAGACTGCATCAAATTACTTTTAAAAATAAGAAACTGTCAAAATTTACTAACTATTTCAATGCTTAATGTTACCTAAACTTACTTTATTTTCATAAAACTTTAATCAGTTTGAATGTTTACTGAATATATCCGAGTTTTAAATTCTCTTCTCTTAGCTGAACATTTCGCTTAGCTGCACAAAAAATTCTGCAGAACATTGGTTGCTGCTAACCGAATTCGACTGTATTAACATTCTTGAGCTTGAGTTCGCTCTTTTCGCCATGAAAGGTAACACGCCAGGCGTTGATAAAATTACCTACTCCATGATTAAAAATGTTCCCTTACATTTAAAAATCATCTCGTCCAGCTCTATAATATTGTAAGTTTCTTGCTAAAGGTATATATCCACAAAATTGGAAGTTTGCGATTGTTATCCCAATCCTGAAGCCAAAAAAAACCTAATTCCCTAGTATCAAGTTACAGGCCAATCTCACTTCTCTCATACCTTGGGAAGTTAATACAAAAAATTGTTTCGAAACGCATTATGTGGTTCGCCTTGCGCAAAAACCTCATAAGCACGCACCAATTTGGCTTTAAAAAGGCACAAGCCACAACTGATGCTCTACTTCTCTTTGAACACTTTTGTTCAATTGCTCTTTCCACAAAAAACCATATATCTACACTAATGCAATGGCATTTAATAGAGTTGGAGCTCATATTGTTCTTCAACAACTATCTAGATGGAAAGTAGGTCATAAGATTTACAATTTTGTACAAGCCTTCCTAACTAATCGGAAATTCTCTATCAAGGCAAACCAGGTACTTTCAAATACTGTTTTCTTATGGAATGAAATCCCTCAGTGATCACCATTATCAGTCACTTCATTTATTATAGCGTTTAACGAAATAATTAATATCATATTAAAATATAACCATATGGAGCATTTCATATATGCAGACGATGTACTAGTGTACACAAAAATCAAAAATTGAAACATTGTATTAGGACTATGCATTAATTTTAAAGGTTTTTTCACCAAAAATGGGGCTTTATTTCGATTTCAAAATGAATTGATACATCATTCAAAGTACTGTCCGTCGCTAGCCACAACCTTTTCCCATCTTTCTTTCAATTTCCGGATTCCGTTTCTCCAAAATTCCGGCTTCTGGGCGGCTATGAATGAATCGATCCATTTTTTGGTCTCTTCATATGAAGAGAAGCGGTGTCCAGCCAGCTTATGCTGCATCTCCCGGAACAAGTGGTAATCCGAAGGAGCAATGTCTGGGCTGTACGGCGGGTGGGGTAGCACTTCCCAGTTGAGCGTTCCAAGGTATGTTTTGACGACCTGTGCAACATGCGGCCGAGCGTTGTCATGCTGCAAAATAACCTTGTCGTGTCTTTCGACCGTTTCCGGCCGTTTTTCAAGCAATGCTCGGCTCAAACGCATCAATTGACGTCGGTAGACTTCCCCAGAGATGGTTTCGTTGGGTTGGAGCAGCTCATAGTACACCACACCCTTCTGATCCCACCAAATACAGATCATGAGCTTCGAACCATGAATATTTGGCTTGGACGTCGATGGCGCCGGTTGGCCGGGCTTGACATATGTTTTTTTACGCTTTGGGTTATCGTAATGGATCCACTTTTCGTCGCCAGTCACAATACGATGCAAAAAACCCTTCCGGCCAAGTCGTTCAAGCAGCAATTCGCACGTGAGAAATCGGCGTTCGACGTCTCTCGGCTTCAACTCGTATGGCACCCAATTACCTTGCTTTTGGATCATTCCCATCGCTTTGAGACGTCTGGAAATGGTTGCTTGGTCAACGTCCAACGTTTCGGCGAGCTCTTCTTGCGTTTGGCACGGGTCTTGGTCCAGCAATGCCTCCAATTCTGCGTCTTCGAACCTTTTGGGCTGGCCAGGTCGCTCCTTGTCCTCGGTATCAAAAACACCACTTTTGAAGCGTCGAAACCAGTACTCACAGGTTGAAATCGATGGAGTATGGTTCGGGTAGGCATCCAACAGCAATTGACGGGCTTGGGTGGTATTTTTCTTCAAATTGAAGCAAAAAAGCAAGGCTTCCCGCAAATTGCGTTTTGACGGCACGAAAGTTGACATACTCGGAGCACAAAAAAACTATGTTGTGTACACTTCAGCGAAATGACAGATACTGGTAAACAAAGCCTAATGATGAGGCTTTGACATGAATATAGTTACAGTATTGCCAGATGCGATACTGTTGTAAATAACGCCATCTGTGTGCAACCTTTAAAATTAATGCATAGTCCCAATAGAATATAATCTTTCATCTATCCTCTCAGATATTTCTACGTGGTCATTAGTTTCTGGTGCCGCGCTTTCACTAGACAAATGTAAACTATTTCATATTTGTAGAAAAATGCAATGTAATTGTAATAGCTTACATTAAGTATCCTAAGCGGTCTTCGTTCATTGTAAATCTTGAAACGCTCTCAAAAAAGAACACATCTTCAGAAGTATATAGAGCTTTTTTAATGATGTATACCACGATCCAACTCATAACTCAACGGCATTTCTTTGTACTGATGGTTCAAAAACTACAGAAGCAACCTCTTTTGCTGTTGTAGACGGCACAAATAACACTATTTCAACTGGTTTAATGCTAAATTTCTGCTCAAACGGCACTGCAGTGGCCTCTGCGGTCCTCCAAGTAGTTCATTTTGCTGCTAAATTACAATCCAAGATCATTATTTGCACGGATAGCAAATCAACCGTTGATGCCATAAGGAATGCCAACAACAACAGCATAATCGCTTCTTCTATCCGCGACCAACTAATACAGCACAAACACATTAATGTCATGTGGGTCCCTGGCCATTCCAGTATATTTGGCAATGAACTAGAAGACTCCCGTGCCAAACTCGCCTTAACAGAACCACTGCACACAGTCAACATCTTCGAAAAGGCCGATGCCCTCCGTCTAGTTAAAGCTCATATTCGGGAGAAAGACCGGATTTCATGGGATAACTGAAACCATCATTACAAGCTTTTAAACACAGATCCTATTATCCCAGTTTATCCTGCTAAATGCCACCGAAAATACTCGGGCACATCGTGCTTACTTCTCAACACCTGCTTCGCGGCCTCAACAACGATGTTTGCCCTCTTTGCAACGATGTTGCAACTGTGCAGCACCTGCTCTCAGTGCATTCCATTACAGCGGCTTCAAAATCAAGCTAATCGGAACATAGTGGAGCTTCTGGGCAACTCAAATCTTAGTAACATAAACCTAATCTACAATTTTTTTAAATCCATTAAATTAGAAAATCTTATTTATATACAATAGTATGTATTATTAATCTTATTTTTTACTACATTTCTTTTTAATCTTAGAGCTGAAAGCCATGGCAGCTAGTGCTTTTATTTTCTTACTAAGTAGTTTAAGAATTAACAAGTACTTCCAATAATAAATAAAATAAATATTCAAAAGTTTAAAGGGGTCGCCATGTAAAAAACATATGGGGTTGTATGGGACCTATACGATCCATTAATCCCATGATCTTTAAATTTGCTTGGTTGATGGAAATGGATTAGAAACATATAGTGAAAAAATTTCAGTATAATAGGACCTAGAGGGTACTTCCCATACAAAATTCAGGGTTTTTAACCGACTTCAAAAAAGGAGGAGGTTATCTGACTTAATTTTTTTGGCTCATATAAAAAGTCTCCGCGGTTTTCTTTATTCGAAATCAATTTCAATCAAGAACATTTGGCCGTTATTATCTATGACCTTTTATCATTTTCCGCGTAGCTTCTTAATTCCATCGGTGTAGAACTTCCACGGTTTATCAGTGAAAAACTTGGCGGCTCTTCAGTCGGTCAATTTTTTACCATGAAGAGAGTGTTACAGAGACCGAAACAAATGGTAGTCAGAGGGTGCAAAGTGCGGGCTATATGGTGGATGCATCAAAACTTCCCAACCAAGCTTCGTTTGTTTGTTCTGGGTCATTAAAGATGTGTGGCCAAGCATTGTCATGGTTAAAGACAGCTCCCCTCGGTTGGCCAATTCTGGTCGCTCTTTCTTGACTGCTTCTTTCAAAAGGTCGGGTTGTGCACAGTATAGGATCGAATTGGCCGTTTCGCCACGTTCTAGTTGCTCATAATAGACAATTCCCTTCCAATCCCACCAAAAACTCAAAAAAAAAAACTTGGTTTGCCGTCAATCCAGCCTTTGAAGTCGTTTGTGGAAGGTCACCGACCTTTGCCCATGATTGCTTGCGTTGGATATTCTCGTATTTAATCCATTTTTCATCGCCCATCATGATTCGCTTCAAAAATGGTTACATTTCGTTACGTTTTAGCAGCGTTTCACTGATGGTTATTCGGTGAATTAAATTTCTTTGAATTAATTCATGTGGCACCCAAACATCGAGCTTCTTTGAATAGACTGCTATTTTTAGATGATTCCAAACTGTCATATGATTGATGCTTATTGCCTACGCTATCTCCTGACAACTTACGTGCTGGTCTTACCCCATTAGTTCCACAATTTCATCTACCTTTTCAGTGACAGGCCGACCAAGGCAAGGTGCATTTGTTTTATCGAAATGTCCGGAATGGAATCGAGCAAAACTCCCCAGGGTGCAGCGTTTGACCTTATTCTCACCGTAAACTGCACACAGTTTTCTGCGTATTTTTTCATCGTTGTTCCCTTTTTTATGGTAAAATATCATCACATAGTGTATTTCTTTAGATATTTCACACATATTCAAATTAGTATAACTTTTAACGCGAGCAACGAATTACACAGCTGTCTTCATAAAGAATGTAGCCTGAAATATCAGTTTTCAAACACGTGTTCCACACAATCAGATTAGTATTGCCAGATCTATGGACAACAACACCATCTAGTGGCAAAAAAAAATCATAAAAGAATAACGCTATTTGAATTAAAACACCTTTAAAAGACTGCTCAACATTTAACTTTCAATTTCAATTCTATAAATATTTTGTTTTTTCCCGATCATGGGATCAACAGTGTCAAAAGTTCAAAATCCAACCGCGAATGTTATAAACAAGGTTGATTTATTTGTAATTTATTGCAACAAAGAAACACATTGCACTTTCTACAATTACTATTAAAAATAAACGAGCACCCCATACTAGGTATAACCTTGTATTTCACCATCTAATTAAAATAAATTTAAATGAAATGATCAAACTTTATCAAAAGATTAAGATTGCATAAAGAAACTTTTGATAATTCATATGTGTGTGACCCATAATAGACCAATCACCACACTCTACACAGACATTTAAGAATTCTAATTGACACTAAGAAATAATAAGAAGTATAATCAATGTAAATTTCGAAAAACTAGCAGTACTACATAAAGTTGCAGCGGAAGGTTTCTTCTTTGTTTATGTGTTATAAACTTCTCAATATTGCAAATAAGCGCAATATTGATATAAAAATAATAATAATAATAAAAATACCAGATTGCAATAAAACCGTAACACTCGTAGATACCAAATCTGGGAAAGAAATCACAGAAAATAAAGAAAAAATGTTTAGTAATAAATAAAAACAAAGAATCTGACAAAATTACATATCAGCTAAAACTTTCCTGTGAGTATGTTAAACAGGTATCGGCAACGGTCTCTGAATTTGACGGGAAAGAATTATATTTAAAAATATTCCTGACAGCATTAAGGCTAGCAGATCTTACGCAATGGAATGATGAAAACATTGCAGTGGAAGTAAGAAAATCTAAAAGAATTTGACCTTGACCTCTTCTTTAAAAAGTACTAAACGAAACCATTAATGGGATTATCACCAAATTACAACAAAATGTAAATCTGCCGATGTTATAAATGCTAAGCTACTGAACGCACGTCAGATAGGCAAAACGGCAACCCAGTATACCTAGATGCAGATAAAGCAATACTTTTGCAACAAAAGAGGCAATATCAGTAATGGTAAAGAATTGTGAAATTCTTTAAGCTACAAATTTCAGCCAAAGTAACATATTGTTCTATAAATACAGAAATAATAACTGCAATAACCAAGGTGATTTCAGATGAAATTTTCGACGTGGTTATCATAATAACCAAAATAATTATAATAACCGAGCATACGGATATTTCAGAGGAAATAAGCGAGGTAGAAATTGAGTAGATTGAAGGTGAGCACTGAAAGTTCACTATTTGTTCTCTTCTGCAGTGAGTAGACGAAAATGGTGATGTCGAATAAAAATTTTATTGACTGCGTGTGTAGCTGTGTGCTTTAAAATCAAAGCAAAAGAAAAAAAAATCCATAAAAGTGAGCTCTATATTTGCCTCTTTCACACGTACTTATCTCTCTGGAGCTGTTGATTGACGTTAACGACAATCCAAAATTACTTACAAGGGTCATAACTGATGACGAAACATGGGTACATGTTTATGACGTCGAAAAAAAAAAATAAATTTCGTGTGGTTTTTGGCAAGATTTTACACGTTGCAATTGCATTTTTTATGTTTACTACCCTATTGGATGTTTTAAGTACATATTGGAGACAGACAGAAATTATGCCGTATTCCTAACTTTGCGGAACTTTGAAGCCCTTGTATTTCACAAGGGGATGATGCAAGGCCACAAGAGCATTTCTACACACAAAAAAAAAAAAAATTGTAAAAATGCAAAATTATTTATTCAATTTGCTTAAGCTTTTTTGTAGCGAGTCAAAGTTTTCTAATGATTTTAATTAAATTCACTGTTTTGCAGGTTTTCAAGTCGTTATGAGCTTCCACTACTAGTACAAAGTGTTGTCATGAATATTACCATGTTTTCAATGATACATCTTTGCGTAAAAGTTAAGCGATTAAACGACAACAAGGAAAGAAAGTTGCCGGGTAAATAAATCAAATTGATTTTTTTTTTAACCCGATATTATTCTGTTTAATAAACGAATGCTAGTTGGTGAAGTGCGCCTTCCAAAAGGTATAAGGGATACCGATTCATCTGGAGAAATGTCAAGCACTAGACGCACACGACTGCGGCATTACCTTAGTGGTAAGCAGGATAACACAAAATATAAAGTTTATTATTATATTTGCAATTTAAAGACCTCGACTTGAAATATTTTTGGGATTGGTCGGACTTTCAGTCTTATCTGGACTTTATGCTTGTCGTGTGGGCTGTTGGAGCTGCAATCACATATTTAATGTTAACAATTAACTGGTTTATGGAGACAATTGGATTTTTTGCCGTATTCACCGAGGCTATGCTGGGTAAAACTCATACTAATCTGAATTTTCAGAATATATCTGTGTTTTATTTTAGGCGCACCACAGTTTTTACGGAATTTCAGAAATAAATCAACATATGGAATGAGTATACACATGGTCATAATGTGGACTCTTGGAGATATGTTTAAAACTGGATACTTTATCTTAAGAAATGCGCCATTACAATTCTCTATCTGTGGTACGCTACAGGTATGTATACCACTATTTTTTATGCAATGTGAATATTATTATTTGCAGTATGCATGGGGGCACTGAAGAAAGGCAGGGGTGCGCAACTGTACCCATTTAGGTTGGCGCAATAAGTATTTTATTTTGGGACAACTTTCGATTTGTGTATTTGAAAAAAAAAATTTTAATATAAGTAAAAAAAAGTAAGTTCAAAAAGTAAAACCTGTACATGGCAATAAATATGTATTAAATATTAAAAAGTTTGTATATAACAATTTTAGATGAGAATATTGTCTTGATGCATGCTGTGGGATTTTCCAGTAGTCGGGGTTTTGTTTTTGAGCTTACTTTTTAATATACGAGGTCTGTTCAAAATTTTAGGCAAAAATCGAAGACGAGCCAAAAACAAGTGCAAGCTAAAAAAATAGCTGTCAAAAATAAACGATACATTTAAAATGGCCGACCTTGATAGCATAACAGAGGGACAAGAGTATGTAGCAACAAAACGGCACAAAAAAATCAAAAATCGAATATACGTGTACTGCCATATCCCCAACACATAATAAACTTTTTGGAAAATCCACCGGAAAAGTATTAAAATGAGATTACATTTCCACAACAACAACATGCAGTTTGTGTGTATTAAAATGTTTATAACAACAACATGCAAGCAAACAGCTTGTGTGTTGTACAAAAACAAGCGAATTTACGAAGAAAAGAGAACGAGAAATACACATCGTTGATGATCAAATTTATGTGCAAGAAGGGCAGATGGCTAACTTAAACACAACAACAACAATTAGACACGCCAAAGAATCCAAAAGCAATATACAGACAGACTTTGAGATGATCTATCTCAGTCTGTTTTTAAGAAGTTTCACTTCTGTCACATGTACGATGGCACACGCGCAATTTTTTTTTTTTTTTTTTTAATTTGTTAGGGCTTTAGAGGGCTCCATATTTAATTTAATTTGACGTCACATAGATTATAACCAGAGGTCCACGAAGACACTTCCAACGGTACTTGATTTGTTTCATTAAATTTTATAAATTAAAATTTGTCTACAACCCACAAAACCGACCATTTGAATTCATGCTCTTATTAGAAAAACTTTTTTGTGTGTTGTCCTACCGAACTGAAACTAGGACACTATCAATTTCCAAGGCAGGCGCAGGACATTTGTTGAAACCAGCCCAATTGGACCACTAGGAAGAGGGGTACCTCCCATAAAAACCGACTATTTGAATTCATGCTCTTATTAGAAAAACTTTTTTGTGTTTTGTCCTACCGAACTGAAACTTGGCCCACTAGGAAGAGGGGTACCTCCCATAAAAACCACCCATTTGAATTAATGCTCTTATTAGAAAACTTTTTTGTGTTTTGTCCTACCGAACTGAAACTAGGACATTATCAGTTTTCAAGACAGGCGCAGGACATTTGTTGAAACCATCCCAATTGGACCACTAGGAAGAGGGGTACCTCCCATACAAACCGACCATTTGAATTCATGCTCTTATTAGAAAAACTTTTTTGTGTTTTGTCCTGAACTGAAACTAGGACACTATCAGTTTCCAAGACAGGCGCTGGACATTTGTTGAAACCATCCCAATTGGACCACTAGGAAGAGGGGTACCTCCCATAAAAACCGACTATTTGAATTCATGCTCTTATTAGAAAAACTTTTTTGTGTTTTGTCCTACCGAACTGAAACTTGGCCCACTAGGAAGAGGGGTACCTCCCATAAAAACCACCCATTTGAATTAATGCTCTTATTAGAAAACTTTTTTGTGTTTTGTCCTACCGAACTGAAACTAGGACACTATCAATTTCCAAGGCAGGCGCAGGACATTTGTTGAAACCAGCCCAATTGGACCACTAGGAAGAGGGGTACCTCCCATAAAAACCGACTATTTGAATTCATGCTCTTATTAGAAAAACTTTTTTGTGTTTTGTCCTACCGAACTGAAACTTGGCCCACTAGGAAGAGGGGTACCTCCCATAAAAACCACCCATTTGAATTAATGCTCTTATTAGAAAACTTTTTTGTGTTTTGTCCTACCGAACTGAAACTAGGACACTATCAATTTCCAAGGCAGGCGCAGGACATTTGTTGAAACCAGCCCAATTGGACCACTAGGAAGAGGGGTACCTCCCATAAAAACCACCCATTTGAATTAATGCTCTTATTAGAAAACTTTTTTGTGTTTTGTCCTACCGAACTGAAACTAGGACACTATCAATTTCCAAGGCAGGCGCAGGACATTTGTTGAAACCAGCCCAATTGGACCACTAGGAAGAGGGGTACCTCCCATAAAAACCACCCATTTGAATTAATGCTCTTATTAGAAAAACTTTTTTGTGTTTTGTCCTACCGAACTGAAACTAGGACACTATCAGTTTCCAAGACAGGCGCAGGACATTTGTTGAAACCATCCCAATTGGACCACTAGGAAGAGGGGTACCTCCCATACAAACCGACCATTTGAATTCATGCTCTTATTAGAAAAACTTTTTTGTGTTTTGTCCTACCGAACTGAAACTAGGACACTATCAGTTTCCAAGACAGGCGCAGGACATTTGTTGAAACCATCCCAATTGGACCACTAGGAAGAGGGGTACCTCCCATACAAACCGACCATTTGAATTCATGCTCTTATTAGAAAAACTTTTGTGTTTTGTCCTACCGAACTGAAACTAGGACACTATCAGTTTCCAAGACAGGCGCTGGACATTTGTTGAAACCAGCCCAATTGGACCACTAGGAAGGGGGTACCTCCCAGACAAACCACTATTTGAATTAATGCTCTTAAGAAAACTTTTGGTTTTTTGTCGTATCGAACTAAAACTTGGACACTATGAGTTTCCAAGACAGGCAGACATTCTGTCGGAACCAGCCGAGTTGGACCACTAGGGGGTACCTCCCATACAAACCGACCATTTGAATTCATGCTCTTATTAGAAAAACTTTTTTGTGTGTTGTCCTACCGAACTGAAACTAGGACACTATCAATTTCCAAGGCAGGCGCAGGACATTTGTTGAAACCAGCCCAATCGGACCACTAGGAAGAGGGGTACCTCCCATAAAAACCGACTATTTGAATTCATGCTCTTATTAGAAAAACTTTTTTGTGTTTTGTCCTACCGAACTGAAACTAGGACACTATCAGTTTCCAAGACAGGCGCAGGACATTTGTTGAAACCAGCCCAATTGGACCACTAGGAAGAGGGGTACCTCCCATACAAACCGACCATTTGAATTCATGCTCTTATTAGAAAAACTTTTTTGTGTTTTGTCCTACCGAACTGAAACTAGGACACTATCAGTTTCCAAGACAGGCGCAGGACATTTGTTGAAACCATCCCAATTGGACCACTAGGAAGAGGGGTACCTCCCATACAAACCGACCATTTGAATTCATGCTCTTATTAGAAAAACTTTTTTGTGTTTTGTCCTACCGAACTGAAACTAGGACACTATCAGTTTCCAAGACAGGCGCTGGACATTTGTTGAAACCAGCCCAATTGGACCACTAGGAAGGGTGGTACCTCCCAGACAAACCACCTATTTGAATTAATGCTCTTACAAGAAACACTTTTGGTTTTTTGTCGTATCGAACTAAAACTTGGACACTATGAGTTTCCAAGACAGGCGCAGGACATTCTGTCGGAACCAGCCGAGTTGGACCACTAGGGGGTACCTCCCATACAAACCGACCATTTGAATTCATGCTCTTATTAGAAAAACTTTTTTGTGTTTTGTCCTACCGAACTGAAACTAGGACACTATCAGTTTCCAAGACAGGCGCAGGACATTTGTTGAAACCAGCCCAATTGGACCACTAGGAAGAGGGGTACCTCCCATACAAACCGACCATTTGAATTCATGCTCTTATTAGAAAAACTTTTTTGTGTTTTGTCCTACCGAACTGAAACTAGGACACTATCAGTTTCCAAGACAGGCGCAGGACATTTGTTGAAACCATCCCAATTGGACCACTAGGAAGAGGGGTACTCCCATACAAACCGACCATTTGAATCATGCTCTTATTAGAAAAACTTTTTTGTGTTTTGTCCTACCGAACTGAAACAAGGACACTATCAGTT
This sequence comes from Amiota minor, assembly GCA_037043295.1. Lineage (NCBI taxonomy): Eukaryota > Metazoa > Arthropoda > Insecta > Diptera > Drosophilidae > Amiota > Amiota minor. The sequence continues at coordinate 29,347 of JBAMAW010002185.1, read as the reverse complement.
TCCAAGACAGGCGCTGGACATTTGTTGAAACCAGCCCAATTGGACCACTAGGAAGGGTGGTACCTCCCAGACAAACCACCTATTTGAATTAATGCTCTTACAAGAAACACTTTTGGTTTTTTGTCGTATCGAACTAAAACTTGGACACTATGAGTTTCCAAGACAGGCGCAGGACATTCTGTCGGAACCAGCCGAGTTGGACCACTAGGGGGTACCTCCCATACAAACCGACCATTTGAATTCATGCTCTTATTAGAAAAACTTTTTTGTGTTTTGTCCTACCGAACTGAAACTAGGACACTATCAGTTTCCAAGACAGGCGCAGGACATTTGTTGAAACCATCCCAATTGGACCACTAGGAAGAGGGGTACCTCCCATACAAACCGACCATTTGAATTCATGCTCTTATTAGAAAAACTTTTTTGTGTTTTGTCCTACCGAACTGAAACTAGGACACTATCAGTTTCCAAGACAGGCGCAGGACATTTGTTGAAACCATCCCAATTGGACCACTAGGAAGAGGGGTACCTCCCATACAAACCGACCATTTGAATTCATGCTCTTATTAGAAAAACTTTTTGTGTTTTGTCCTACCGAACTGAAACTAGGACACTATCAGTTTCCAAGACAGGCGCTGGACATTTGTTGAAACCAGCCCAATTGGACCACTAGGAAGGGTGGTACCTCCCAGACAAACCACCTATTTGAATTAATGCTCTTACAAGAAACACTTTTGGTTTTTTGTCGTATCGAACTAAAACTTGGACACTATGAGTTTCCAAGACAGGCGCAGGACATTCTGTCGGAACCAGCCGAGTTGGGCCACTAGGGGGTACCTCCCATACAAACCGACCATTTGAATTCATGCTCTTATTAGAAAAACTTTTTTGTGTGTTGTCCTACCGAACTGAAACTAGGACACCATCAATTCAAGGCAGGCGCAGGACATTTGTTGAAACCAGCCCAATCGGACCACTAGGAAGAGGGGTACCTCCCATAAAAACCGACTATTTGAATTCATGCTCTTATTAGAAAAACTTTTTTGTGTTTTGTCCTACCGAACTGAAACTAGGACACTATCAGTTTCCAAGACAGGCGCAGGACATTTGTTGAAACCATCCCAATTGGACCACTAGGAAGAGGGGTACCTCCCATACAAACCGACCATTTGAATTCATGCTCTTATTAGAAAAACTTTTTTGTGTTTTGTCCTACCGAACTGAAACTAGGACACTATCAGTTTCCAAGACAGGCGCAGGACATTTGTTGAAACCATCCCAATTGGACCACTAGGAAGAGGGGTACCTCCCATACAAACCGACCATTTGAATTCATGCTCTTATTAGAAAAACTTTTGTGTTTTGTCCTACCGAACTGAAACTAGGACACTATCAGTTTCCAAGACAGGCGCTGGACATTTGTTGAAACCAGCCCAATTGGACCACTAGGAAGGGTGGTACCTCCCAGACAAACCGACCATTTGAATTCATGCTCTTATTAGAAAAACTTTTTTGTGTTTTGTCCTACCGAACTGAAACTAGGACACTATCAGTTTCCAAGACAGGCGCAGGACATTTGTTGAAACCATCCCAATTGGACCACTAGGAAGAGGGGTACCTCCCATACAAACCGACCATTTGAATTCATGCTCTTATTAGAAAAACTTTTGTGTTTTGTCCTACCGAACTGAAACTAGGACACTATCAGTTTCCAAGACAGGCGCTGGACATTTGTTGAAACCAGCCCAATTGGACCACTAGGAAGGGTGGTACCTCCCAGACAAACCGACCATTTGAATTCATGCTCTTATTAGAAAAACTTTTTTGTGTTTTGTCCTACCGAACTGAAACTAGGACACTATCAGTTTCCAAGACAGGCGCAGGACATTTGTTGAAACCATCCCAATTGGACCACTAGGAAGAGGGGTACCTCCCATACAAACCGACCATTTGAATTCATGCTCTTATTAGAAAACGGGACTTCTAGTCGGGCCACGCCGAATTGGACCACTAGGAAGGGGGTACCTCCCAGACAAACCACCTATTTGAATTAATGCTCTTACAGAAAACTTTTTTTTTTGTCGTACGAACTAAACTGGACACTATGAGTTTCCAAGACAGGCGCAGGACATTTGTCGGAACCAGCCGAGTTGGACCACTAGGGGGTACCTCCCATACAAACCGACCATTTGAATTCATGCTCTTATTAGAAAAACTTTTTTGTGTTTTGTCCTACCGAACTGAAACTTGGCCCACTAGGAAGAGGGGTACCTCCCATAAAAACCACCCATTTGAATTAATGCTCTTATTAGAAAACTTTTTTGTGTTTTGTCCTACCGAACTGAAACTAGGACATTATCAATTTCCAAGGCAGGCGCAGGACATTTGTTGAAACCAGCCCAATTGGACCACTAGGAAGAGGGGTACCTCCCATAAAAACCGACTATTTGAATTCATGCTCTTATTAGAAAAACTTTTTTGTGTTTTGTCCTACCGAACTGAAACTTGGCCCACTAGCAGGTTCCAAGAAGCCAGGCATTTGTTAATCCTCCCATTAGAACACTACTGACGGACACTCCCGGCAGGCGCGGCTGGAACCAGCCCTGGCCCAGGGGGGGTACCCCCAAACCACCATTTGAATTCATGCTCTTATTAGAAAACTTTTTTGTGTTTTGTCCTACCGAACTGAAACTAGGACACTATCAGTTTCCAAGACAGGCGCAGGACATTTGTTGAAACCATCCCAATTGGACCACTAGGAAGAGGGGTACCTCCCATACAAACCGACCATTTGAATTCATGCTCTTATTAGAAACGGGTCCTCCGCTGAACTGGCCTTCGTTTCCAGCGGCGCGGCTGTTGACCATCCCAATGGCCCGGGAGCCCATCCCGCCATTGAATTCATGCTCTTATTAGAAAAACTTTTGTGTTTTGTCCTACCGAACTGAAACTAGGACACTATCAGTTTCCAAGACAGGCGCTGGACATTTGTTGAAACCAGCCCAATTGGACCACTAGGAAGGGTGGTACCTCCCAGACAAACCACCTATTTGAATTAATGCTCTTACAAGAAACACTTTTGGTTTTTTGTCGTATCGAACTAAAACTTGGACACTATGAGTTTCCAAGACAGGCGCAGGACATTCTGTCGGAACCAGCCGAGTTGGACCACTAGGGGGTACCTCCCATACAAACCGACCATTTGAATTCATGCTCTTATTAGAAAAACTTTTTTGTGTGTTGTCCTACCGAACTGAAACTAGGACACTATCAATTTCCAAGGCAGGCGCACGACATTTGTTGAAACCAGCCCAATCGGACCACTAGGAAGAGGGGTACCTCCCATAAAAACCGACTATTTGAATTCATGCTCTTATTAGAAAAACTTTTTTGTGTTTTGTCCTACCGAACTGAAACTTGGCCCACTAGGAAGAGGGGTACCTCCCATAAAAACCACCCATTTGAATTAATGCTCTTATTAGAAAAACTTTTTTGTGTTTTGTCCTACCGAACTGAAACTAGGACACTATCAGTTTCCAAGACAGGCGCAGGACATTTGTTGAAACCATCCCAATTGGACCACTAGGAAGAGGGGTACCTCCCATACAAACCGACCATTTGAATTAATGCTCTTATTAGAAAAACTTTTTTGTGTTTTGTCCTACCGAACTGAAACTAGGACACCATCAGTTTCCAAGACAGGCGCTGGACATTTGTTGAAACCAGCCCAATTGGACCACTAGGAAGGGTGGTACCTCCCAGACAAACCACCTATTTGAATTAATGCTCTTACAAGAAACACTTTTGGTTTTTTGTCGTATCGAACTGAAATTTGGACACTATCAGTTTCCAAGACAGGCGCAGGACATTTGTTGAAACCAGCCCAATTGGACCAATAGGGTGGTACCTCCCATACAAACCACCTATTTGAATTCATGCTCTTACAAGAAGCACTTTTGGTTTTTTGTCGTATCGAACTAAAACTTGGACACTATGAGTTTCCAAGACAGGCGCAGGACATTCTGTCGGAACCAGCCGAGTTGGACCACTAGGGGGTACCTCCCATACAAACCGACCATTTGAATTCATGCTCTTATTAGAAAAACTTTTTTGTGTTTTGTCCTACCGAACTGAAACTAGGACACTATCAGTTTCCAAGACAGGCGCAGGACATTCTGTCGGAACCAGCTGAGTTGGATCACTAGGGGTGTACCTCCCATACAAACCGACCATTTGAAATCATGCTCTTCATCGAAAAACTTTTTTGTGTGTTGTACTACCGAACTGAAACTAGGACACTATCAGTTTCCAAGACAGGCGCAGGACATTCTGTCGGAACCAGCCGAGTTGGACCACTAGGGGGTACCTCCCATACAAACCGACCATTTGAATTCATGCTCTTATTAGAAAAACTTTTTTGTGTTTTGTCCTACCGAACTGAAACTAGGACACTATCAGTTTCCAAGACAGGCGCAGTACATTTGTCGGAACCAGCCGAGTTGGATCACTAGGGTGGTACCTCCCATACAAACCACCTCTTTGAATTTACCTCTTACAAGAAACACTTTTGGTTTTTTGTCGTATCGAACTAAAACTTGGACACTATGAGTTTCCAAGACAGGCGCAGGACATTCTGTCGGAACCAGCCGAGTTGGACCACTAGGGGGTACCTCCCATAAAAACCACCCATTTGAATTAATGCTCTTATTAGAAAAACTTTTTTGTGTTTTGTCCTACCGAACTGAAACTAGGACACTATCAGTTTCCAAGACAGGCGCAGGACATTTGTTGAAACCATCCCAATTGGACCACTAGGAAGAGGGGTACCTCCCATACAAACCACCCATTTGAATTAAAGCTCTTATTAGAAAACTTTTTTGTGTTTTGTCGTACCGAAGTGAAATTTGGACCACTATGAAGAGGGGTACCTCCCATACAAACCGACCATTTGAATTCATGCTCTTATTAGAAAAACTTTTGTGTTTTGTCCTACCGAACTGAAACTAGGACACTATCAGTTTCCAAAACAGGCGCTGGACATTTGTTGAAACCAGCCCAATTGGACCACTAGGAAGGGTGGTACCTCCCAGACAAACCACCTATTTGAATTAATGCTCTTACAAGAAACACTTTTGGTTTTTTGTCGTATCGAACTGAAATTTGGACACTATCAGTTTCCAAGACAGGCGCAGGGCATTTGTTGAAACCAGCCCAATTCGACCACTAGGGTGGTACCTCCCATACGAACCACCTATTTGAATTCATGCTCTTACAAGAAACACTTTTGGTTTTTTGTCGTATCGAACTGAAATTTGGACACTATCAGTTTCCAAGACAGCCGCAGGACATTTGTTGAAACCAGCCCAATTGGACCAATAGGGTGGTACCTCCCATACAAACCACCTATTTGAATTCATGCTCTTACAAGAAGCACTTTTGGTTTTTTGTCGTATCGAACTAAAACTTGGACACTATGAGTTTCCAAGACAGGCGCAGGACATTCTGTCGGAACCAGCCGAGTTGGACCACTAGGGGGTACCTCTCATACAAACCGACCATTTGAATTCATGCTCTTATTAGAAAAACTTTTTTGTGTTTTGTTCTACCGAACTGAAACTAGGACACTATCAGTTTCCAAGACAGGCGCAGGACATTTGTTGAAACCATCCCAATTGGACCACTAGGAAGAGGGGTACCTCCCATACAAACCGACCATTTGAAATCATGCTCTTATTAGAAAAACTTTTTTGTGTTTTGTCCTACCGAACTGAAACTAGGACACTATCAGTTTCCAAGACAGGCGCTGGACATTTGTTGAAACCAGCCCAATTGGACCACTAGGGTGGTACCTCCCCTACAAACCACCTTTTTGAATTCATGCTCTTACAAGAATCACTTTTGGTTTTTTGTCGTATCGAACTCAAACTTGGACACTACGAGTTTCCAAGACAGGCGCAGGACATTTGTTGAAACCAGCCCAATTGGACCACTAGGGTGGTACCTCCCATACAAACCACCTATTTGAATTAATGCTCTTACAAGAAACACTTTTGGTTTTTTGTCGTATCGAACTGAAATTTGGACACTATCAGTTTCCAAGACAGGCGCAGGACATTTGTTGAAACCAGCCCAATTGGACCAATAGGGTGGTACCTCCCATACAAACCACCTATTTGAATTCATGCTCTTACAAGAAGCACTTTTGGTTTTTTGTCGTATCGAACTAAAACTTGGACACTATGAGTTTCCAAGACAGGCGCAGGACATTCTGTCGGAACCAGCCGAGTTGGATCACTAGGGGGTACCTCCCATACAAACCGACCATTTGAATTCATGCTCTTATTAGAAAAACTTTTTTGTGTTTTGTCCTACCGAACTGAAACTAGGACACTATCAGTTTCCAAGACAGGCGCTGGACATTCTGTCGGAACCAGCTGAGTTGGACCACTAGGGGGGTACCTCCCATACAAACCGACCATTTGAAATCATGCTCTTCATCGAAAAACTTTTTTGTGTGTTGTCCTACCGAACTGAAACTAGGACACTATCAGTTTCCAAGACAGGCGCAGTACATTTGTCGGAACCAGCCGAGTTGGGCCACTAGGGGGGGTACCTCCCATAGAAACCGACCATTTGCATTCATGCTCTTATTAGATAAACTTTTTTGTGTTTTGTCCTACCGAACTGAAACTAGGACACTATCAGTTTCCAAGACAGGCGCAGGACATTTGTTGAAACCATCCCAATTGGACCAATAGGGTGGTACCTCCCATACAAACCACCTATTTGAATTCATGCTCTTACAAGAAACACTTTTGGTTTTTTGTCGTATCGAACTAAAACTTGGACACTATCAGTTTCCAAGACAGCCGCAAGACATTTGTTGAAACCAGCCCAATTGGGCCACTAGGAAGAGGGATACTTCCCATACAAACCGACCATTTGAATTCATGCTCTTCATCGAAAAACTTTTTTGTGTGTTGTCCTACCGAACTGAAACTAGGACACTACCAGTTTCCAAGACAGGCGCAGGACATTTATCGGAACCAGCCGAGTTGGACCACTAGGGGGGGTACCTCCCATAGAAATCGACCATTTGCATTCATGCTCTTATTAGATAAACTTTTTTGTGTTTTGTCCTACCGAACTGAAACTAGGACACTATCAGTTTCCAAGACAGGCGCAGGACATTTGTTGAAACCATCCCAATTGGACCAATAGGGTGGTACCTCCCATACAAACCACCTTTTTGAATTTACCTCTTACAAGAACACTTTGAATTAAAGCTCTTATTAGAAAAACTTTTTTGTGTTTTGTCCTACCGAACTGAAACTAGGACACTATCAGTTTCCAAGACAGGCGCAGGACATTTGTTGAAACCATCCCAATTGGACCAATAGGGTGGTACCTCCCATACAAACCACCTATTTGAATTTGCCACTTAGCCAAGGGGAAATGCCGAACCTCGTTGCACTAGGGGGGGTACCTCCCATAGAATCGACCATTTGCATTCATGCTCTTATTAGATAAACTTTTTTGTGTTTTGTCCTACCAACTGAAACTAGGACACTATCAGTTTCCAAGACAGGCGCAGGACATTTGTTGAAACCATCCCAATTGGACCAATAGGGTGGTACCTCCCATACAAACCACCTATTTGAATTCATGCTCTTACAAGAAACACTTTTGGTTTTTTGTCGTATCGAACTAAAACTTGGACACTATCAGTTTCCAAGACAGGCGCAGGACATTCTGTCGGAACCAGCCGAGTTGGACCACTAGGGGGTACCTCTCATACAAACCACCATTTGAATTCATGCTCTTATTAGAAAAACTTTTTTGTGTTTTGTTCTACCGAACTGAAACTAGGACACTATCAGTTTCCAAGACAGGCGCAGGACATTTGTTGAAACCATCCCAATTGGACCACTAGGAAGAGGGGTACCTCCCATACAAACCGACCATTTGAAATCATGCTCTTATTAGAAAAACTTTTGTGTTTTGTCCTACCGAACTGAAACTAGGAATCAGTTTCCAAGACAGGCGCTGGACATTTGTTGAAACCAGCCCAATTGGACCACTAGGTTGGTACCTCCCCTACAAACCACCTTTTTGAATTCATGCTCTTACAAGAATCACTTTTGGTTTTTTGTCGTATCGAACTCAAACTTGGACACTACAGTTTCCAAGACAGGCGCAGGACATTTGTTGAAACCAGCCCAATTGGACCACTAGGGTGGTACCTCCCATACAAACCACCTATTTGAATTAATGCTCTTACAAGAAACACTTTTGGTTTTTTGTCGTATCGAACTGAAATTTGGACACTATCAGTTTCCAAGACAGGCGCAGGACATTTGTTGAAACCAGCCCAATTGGACCAATAGGGTGGTACCTCCCATACAAACCACCTATTTGAATTCATGCTCTTACAAGAACACTTTTGGTTTTTTGTCGTATCGAACTAAAACTTGGACACTATGAGTTTCCAAGACAGGCGCAGGACATTCTGTCGGAACCAGCCGAGTTGGATCACTAGGGGGTACCTCCCATACAAACCGACCATTTGAATTCATGCTCTTATTAGAAAAACTTTTTTGTGTTTTGTCCTACCGAACTGAAACTAGGACACTATCAGTTTCCAAGACAGGCGCTGGACATTCTGTCGGAACCAGCTGAGTTGGACCACTAGGGGGGTACCTCCCATACAAACCGACCATTTGAAATCATGCTCTTCATCGAAAAACTTTTGGTTTGTCTAGTGCTACCTACTCCGAAGCTACAGAACGCTTGGACCTATCTATGAGATTTCATTCATGCTCTTAGAAAGTGACCGAACTGAAACTAGGACACTATCAGTTTCCAAGACAGGCGCAGGACATTGTGAAACCATCCAATTGGACCAATAGGGTGGTACCTCCCATACAAACCACCATTTGAATTCATGCTCTTACAAGAAAACTTTTGGTTTTTTGTCGTATCGAACTAAAACTTGGACACTATCAGTTTCCAAGACAGCCGCAAGACATTTGTTGAAACCAGCCCAATTGGGCCACTAGGGGGGTACTTCCCATACAAACCGACCATTTGAATTCATGCTCTTATCGAAAAACTTTTTTGTGTGTTGTCCTACCGAACTGAAACTAGGACACTACCAGTTTCCAAGACAGGCGCAGGACATTTGTCGGAACCAGCCGAGTTGGACCACTAGGGGGGGTACCTCCCATAGAAATCGACCATTTGCATTCATGCTCTTATTAGATAAACTTTTTTGTGTTTTGTCCTACCGAACTGAAACTAGGACACTATCAGTTTCCAAGACAGGCGCAGGACATTTGTTGAAACCATCCCAATTGGACCAATAGGGTGGTACCTCCCATACAAACCACCTTTTTGAATTTACCTCTTACAAGAAACACTTTTGCTCTTATTAGAAAACTTTTTTGTGTTTGTCTACCGAACTGAAACTAGGACACTATCAGTTTCCAAGACAGGCGCAGGACATTTGTTGAAACCATCCCAATTGGACCAATAGGGTGGTACCTCCCATACCTAGCCCAAGTCCACGGGACTTGCGACTCAGTTGCCCATAGGGGGGTACCTCCCATAGAAATCGACCATTTGCATTCATGCTCTTATTAGATAAACTTTTTTGTGTTTTGTCCTACCAAACTGAAACTAGGACACTATCAGTTTCCAAGACAGGCGCAGGACATTTGTTGAAACCATCCCAATTGGACCAATAGGGTGGTACCTCCCATACAAACCACCTATTTGAATTCATGCTCTTACAAGAAACACTTTTGGTTTTTTGTCGTATCGAACTAAAACTTGGACACTATCAGTTTCCAAGACAGGCGCAGGACATTCTGTCGGAACCAGCCGAGTTGGACCACTAGGGGGTACCTCTCATACAAACCGACCATTTGAATTCATGCTCTTATTAGAAAAACTTTTTTGTGTTTTGTTCTACCGAACTGAAACTAGGACACTATCAGTTTCCAAGACAGGCGCAGGACATTTGTTGAAACCATCCCAATTGGACCACTAGGAAGAGGGGTACCTCCCATACAAACCGACCATTTGAATTCATGCTCTTATTAGAAAAACTTTTTTGTGTTTTGTCCTACCGAACTGAAACTAGGACACTATCAGTTTCCAAGACAGGCGCTGGACATTTGTTGAAACCAGCCCAATTGGACCACTAGGTTGGTACCTCCCCTACAAACCACCTTTTTGAATTCATGCTCTTACAAGAATCACTTTTGGTTTTTTGTCGTATCGAACTCAAACTTGGACACTACGAGTTTCCAAGACAGGCGCAGGACATTTGTTGAAACCAGCCCAATTGGACCACTAGGGTGGTACCTCCCATACAAACCACCTATTTGAATTAATGCTCTTACAAGAAACACTTTTGGTTTTTTGTCGTATCGAACTGAAATTTGGACACTATCAGTTTCCAAGACAGGCGCAGGACATTTGTTGAAACCAGCCCAATTGGACCAATAGGGTGGTACCTCCCATACAAACCACCTATTTGAATTCATGCTCTTACAAGAAGCACTTTTGGTTTTTTGTCGTATCGAACTAAAACTTGGACACTATGAGTTTCCAAGACAGGCGCAGGACATTCTGTCGGAACCAGCCGAGTTGGATCACTAGGGGGTACCTCCCATACAAACCGACCATTTGAATTCATGCTCTTATTAGAAAAACTTTTTTGTGTTTTGTCCTACCGAACTGAAACTAGGACACTATCAGTTTCCAAGACAGGCGCTGGACATTCTGTCGGAACCAGCTGAGTTGGACCACTAGGGGGGTACCTCCCATACAAACCGACCATTTGAAATCATGCTCTTCATCGAAAAACTTTTTTGTGTGTTGTCCTACCGAACTGAAACTAGGACACTATCAGTTTCCAAGACAGGCGCTGGACATTCTGTCGGAACCAGCTGAGTTGGACCACTAGGGGGGGTACCTCCCATAGAAACCGACCATTTGCATTCATGCTCTTATTAGATAAACTTTTTTGTGTTTTGTCCTACCGAACTGAAACTAGGACACTATCAGTTTCCAAGACAGGCGCAGGACATTTGTTGAAACCATCCCAATTGGACCAATAGGGTGGTACCTCCCATACAAACCACCTATTTGAATTCATGCTCTTACAAGAAACACTTTTGGTTTTTTGTCGTATCGAACTAAAACTTGGACACTATCAGTTTCCAAGACAGCCGCAAGACATTTGTTGAAACCAGCCCAATTGGGCCACTAGGAAGAGGGATACTTCCCATACAAACCGACCATTTGAATTCATGCTCTTCATCGAAAAACTTTTTTGTGTGTTGTCCTACCGAACTGAAACTAGGACACTACCAGTTTCCAAGACAGGCGCAGGACATTTATCGGAACCAGCCGAGTTGGACCACTAGGGGGGGTACCTCCCATAGAAATCGACCATTTGCATTCATGCTCTTATTAGATAAACTTTTTTGTGTTTTGTCCTACCGAACTGAAACTAGGACACTATCAGTTTCCAAGACAGGCGCAGGACATTTGTTGAAACCATCCCAATTGGACCAATAGGGTGGTACCTCCCATACAAACCACCTTTTTGAATTTACCTCTTACAAGAAACACTTTTGAATTAAAGCTCTTATTAGAAAAACTTTTTTGTGTTTTGTCCTACCGAACTGAAACTAGGACACTATCAGTTTCCAAGACAGGCGCAGGACATTTGTTGAAACCATCCCAATTGGACCAATAGGGTGGTACCTCCCATACAAACCACCTATTTGAATTCATTGCCACATTAAGTTTCCCAAACGGGCGCAGGACATTTGCCGGAACCAGTCGAGTTGGCCCACTAGGGGGGGTACCTCCCATAGAAATCGACCATTTGCATTCATGCTCTTATTAGATAAACTTTTTTGTGTTTTGTCCTACCAAACTGAAACTAGGACACTATCAGTTTCCAAGACAGGCGCAGGACATTTGTTGAAACCATCCCAATTGGACCAATAGGGTGGTACCTCCCATACAAACCACCTATTTGAATTCATGCTCTTACAAGAAACACTTTTGGTTTTTTGTCGTATCGAACTAAAACTTGGACACTATCAGTTTCCAAGACAGCCGCAGTACATTTGTTGAAACCAGCCCAATTGGACCAATATGGTGGTACCTCCCATACAAACCACCTATTTGAATTCATTGCCACATTAAGTTTCCCAAACGGGCGCAGGACATTTGCCGGAACCAGCCGAGTTGGCCCACTAGGGGGGGTACCTCCCATAGAAACCGACCATTTGAATTCATGCTCTTATTAGATAAACTTTTTTGTGTTTTGTCCTACCGAACTGAAACTAGGACACTATCAGTTTCCAAGACAAGCGCAGTACATTTGTTGAAACCATCCCAATTGGACCAATAGGGTGGTACCTCCCATACAAACCACCTCTTTGAATTTACCTCTTACAAGAAACACTTTTTGTGTGTTGTCCTACCGAACTGAAACTAGGACACTACCAGTTTCCAAGACAGGCGCAGGACATTCTGTCGGAACCTGCCGAATCGTTGCACTAGGGAGGGGTACCTCCCATACAAACCGACCATTTGAAATCATGCTCTTCATCGAAAAACTTTTTTGTGTGTTGTCCTACCGAACTGAAACTAGGACACTACCAGTTTCCAAGACAGGCGCAGGACATTTGTCGGAACCAGTCGAGTTGGCCCACTAGGGGGGGTACCTCCCATAGAAATCGACCATTTGCATTCATGCTCTTATTAGATAAACTTTTTTGTGTTTTGTCCTACCGAACTGAAACTTGGACACTATCAGTTTCCAAGACAGCCGCAAGACATTTGTTGAAACCAGCCCAATTGGACCACTAGGAAGAGGGATACCTCCCATACAAACCACCTATTTGAATTCATGCTCTTACAAGAAACACTTTTGGTTTTTTGTCGTATCGAACTAAAACTTGGACGCTATGAGTTTCCAAGACAGGCGCAGGACATTCTGTCGGAACCAGCCGAGTTGGACCACTAGGGGGGTACCTCCCATACAAACCGACCATTTGAATTCATGCTCTTATTAGAAAAACTTTTTTGTGTTTTGTCCTACCGAACTGAAACTAGGACACTATCAGTTTCCAAGACAGGCGCAGAACATTTGTTGAAACCAGCCCAATTGGACCACTAGGAAGAGGGATACCTCCCATACAAACCGACCATTTGAATTCATGCTCTTATTAGAAAGGCTTTTTTGTGTTTTGTCCTACCGAACTAAAACTTGGACACTATCAGTTTCCAAGTCAAGCGCAGGGCATTTGTCCGAACCAGCCGATTTGGAGCACTAGGGGTATCTCCCATACAAACCACCCATAGCCCCGGAGCTTTTTGCGTAGGCAAAAACGTGGTTTACGGGGTACGTGAAGAGTATATCAACTTCGGTATAGGCGAAGTTAAATTTCTTTTTACTTGTTTTGTTATGCATTAAATAGGTATTTAATATTGAAGGCAATGTTTTATAATTTTAGGTAAGTTTAGACATTGCTATCTTACTACAAGTTTGGATCTATCGAGACAGTTCTAAACCTCGAAATGATCGTCGGGGAGATTAGCACTTTGCCCCCGAAGAACAACAACATCAATCTCATAGAAAATGCAGTGAAAACAGTATTTCTTTATATAATACCAACAACAAATGTGATGTCATCGATGTTAATATTAACTGGCACGATAACAAAGGCTTCCAGTATGTGCTTAAAAATGAACATTCCAAAGAAGAATCTCTAAAAAAATCTGATGAAAATTCTTCTGAAATCGATATCAAAACAAAAAAGAAATCTGATGAAATAAGGAATGACAGTATAAAATTTAAAAGCAATTGCTGTTGTAACGATCAGGTTACTCAAGAAGTGCACGACATTATTTCCAAATCTTTTCATTCACATATGTGCTACTTACATTCAAATACAATTGCGCACACTGAACAGCCAAACTGCTTCCATATACAACGAAAATATTTTAAACATTGTGGTATTTCTAGCCAAAAAAATTGTTATTGTAGTAAAAGGCATCGCTGTCACCTCGTCCTTCCAGAATATAACTTCGATAACGCGTCTAAGAACTTTACCAATTGTAAATGTACAAAGAGAAAAAAATTACAATACTGCTGCTACCATCATCAAAAGTTACTTCCTAATTATTTTTGTTCTAAAAGAGGTCAAGTTCAGTACGATCAACACAAACTCGAAGCCAACGAACTTTTCCGTGACAACCAATTTGTTTGTATTTCAAATAATTGTAGCCAAAGTACACCAATAGAAGACTGTGATAATAATAAAGGTAAAAAATATAATAGTTACCCCAAATAAGTGATAATAAAGCGAAATCTCTTTGCAGCAAATGCGGAAGACTTTAGCAGTTCCACTTCAAGTTGCACTTCTTCCATCAACCAAACACACAGTTGTAGTAGCTTAGAGGAGGTCGAAACAAACATCGTAGCTCAGCGTCGTACTCTAACTGTTTGGGCAGAATACCATCAGTGTGGTCGTCATCATCGGTCCCCTATATCTATAGCCGGTGATGAATTAACCCCCAACGCCAAGGAAGCTGAAATGCAATATAACTGTCGGGCAGTTAGCAACAGCAGCAGCGCAAGCTATTGCTCTTGTCACTCTTTAAATTGCACCTATGAGGATAACCTATCCAACGATTTCCACTACAAAGCTTGCAAAGCTATTGGTGTAGAACATAAAAATCCAATCGAGCACCATTCAAATCCTCTTACACCGCTGGCTACTGACAAATCATCTATTGTGTCTTCCTCTTTTGCTGACCAAACTTTATGCAGCGCAACTGATATGGAGTGCTCCTCGCTTAGTCAATCGGTTGAATTTTTCTCGCTTTCATCGAGCAATCCACAATGTACTTACAGCGAATCTTTGTTAGATAAAGCTAAAGATAACAATAAACATCTGAATATTGGAAACAATTCTGATGACATCATGAAGCTACGTAAATATAATAACAGAGACAATCACAACCAAAGGCAATCAGTTGATTCTAACTTATGACGAAGTATTTCTTTAATCTCTTGGCCAGCAATTGATGTAAACGCCTTGTTGCAGCAGACTATTCGTAGAACAGCAGCAATGATGTACGAGGAAACTTATGTCTTACAAAAGGAACATCAGCAACATCAAAACGAACAGAGCAGTAAAGAGACCTCTACAAATACTCTGATGACTTCCGCAGTATCAATTTCAAATCTTTCAAAATGTTGTGCGTCATTAAACTCTAGCTCTCAGTATTTACCGACAATTACTACAGTTATTCGTAGCGACTCATTACTGTTATTGCAAGAAAACTGCAAGGCGGAGATCATATTGTAATAAAATTATACATAAAATAATAAACTATGTCGAACGAATACAGAAAGCGATATATATATAATACTTATATTGATTATATTTAATTGAAAGATGGGCAATAAATGGAACTCACGGCATATTTTCTTCGTAAAAATTTTTTAAAAAATTAATTAAAGTTGTTGTTTGGGGGTTACTGTTTTCAAATCTAAGATTAATGACGTTTACGTTTGTTTAATTACATAATTATTTCACATTAAAACAAGTATATATTGTATGTGCATATGTATACACCCATTTCAAACTCATGTAATCCGAAAGTTACATTATTATTATTAAGTTTATGTTGTACAATAAATGAACTTAACAACTTATTTTCATATATTACAGATTCCGTATTCAAAAATTCAATTATGATACAATATTATAATGTAGAAATACTAAATAAAAGTTTATTTTCCAATATTTAGCAACTTTCAAATGGCTTTTTTGTTTTGATTGAAAAAAATTAGACATCATTTTTTTGTCTACTTTAAATCATAACGCGCCATCGTGCGATCAGTCATTATCAATGTGGGCGCAGTAAGTATTCGGACGGGAGGCCAGCTGGAAACACCCTAAGTAATGTCAAATAAATTTTTAAGAAAAAAAAAATTTTTTATATACTGTTTATGCAACTACATACAATAAATAATTGCCAATACGACAAAACTCATTTTATTCATTATTCAAATTTGATAAGCATTATAAATTATAATATTTGAATATTTATTTTATATGAAAATTCGTTGTACAGGAGTTCACTACAGAGAGGTTCAAATATACAATTGTGTATGGAAAATTATGCTTCCCTTCGATGTATGCAGCGTGATGCTGAACACAATGAACTAACGACTGCAATCTGATGCGAAGGCGATGAAGAAAGTGTAAAATTTTACTCTACTGAAACTAAAGATTTCACATCAAGTGATGGTGTTTCATACGCTGCGTTATGAGCCTGTGAGTTTTTGCTGATTCTTCTTTGGTGGTTAAATCGACCCCTTAAAAAATCCAGTTTTTTTCGGTTCCTCACTGACCTTTTCTCTTATTTTTAATTTTTTCGGTTTCTCACAGACCTTTCCACTTATTTTTCATGTTTTTCGGTTATTTTCAACCGTTTCGATTATCGTAAAAAAGTATACATAAGTCACAATATCTTTAAAAAATGCGCCCAGTGCGAGTCAGACTCGTACACTGAGGGTTCCGTACAAGATTGGGGCTTGTATGGGAGGTACTCCCCTAGTGGTTCGATTTGACTGATTCCAACAAATGTTCCACGCTTATATTAAACACTATAAGTTGTCTAAAATTTTGTTCAAAGGTAAAAAAAATAAAACAGTTTTTCGAAGAAAAACCTGAATTTTAATGGTGGGTTTGTATGGGAGAAACGTCAACATGAGTTAACTAAGTTTTTGGTAGGAAAGAAAGGGAAGAGTGGAAAACAATACAAATGAGAAAGAATAAAAATGATTACAGAGCACAACAAACTAAAACTTTTTTGTTTTTTCCGAAAAATATTTGATGTTTGTTTCCTAATTCGAGAGCACTAATTCCGAATCTGTTTTGAGTTTTAACCATTAAGCAACACTAATAAAGTAGCTTTATCTATAAAACTAGAGCTGCTAGAAAAAAATGGAAAACATATATAAAATTAGCGTGAAAAATTAGCTTCAACTGAAACCCAAAAAATCTGCTGGTTATGATAGAATCGTGCCAAAAATGATAACTGAACTTCCAAACACAGCAATAGTTTTTCTCTCGTGTCTTTTCAAAGCTATCCTTCGAATTGGATACTTTCCAAAGCAATGGAAGAAATCTGTTATTATAATGGTTCCAAAGCTCGGGAAGGATAGGACATAAGTTTGCTTCCATATCTTTCTAATCTATTTGAGAACGTTCTTAAAGCCAACAAGTAGTCAATTTGTTATTTCGACTTTTGCTGATGACACTGCCGTAGTCAGTCGCTCCCGTTGCCCAGTTAAAGCTTCTGTAGGCTTGGATGCTCATTTTAAAAGCGTTCGGGAGTGGTTATCCAACTGGAGAACTAAAGTCCATGAGGGGAAATGTAAGCACATTACATTTACATTGAACCGACGGACTTGTTCTCCAGTAACGTTAAATGGTGTTACAATTCCTCAAACTCAAGTGGTAAATTATCTTGGCATTCATCTGGACAGACGGCTCATCTGGCGGAAGCATATCGAAGCTAAAAAGATAAATACGAAACTAAGGGCTCAAAGTCTTCATTGGCTAACCAATTCTAAATCTGGACTAAGACTTAGGAGATTCGATAAAAGAAAAAAAAGTGAAATTTCAAAAAATGATGCTAAAAGTATAATCGGTAGCTTTTGTTTTCTACAGGCAACAGTGTAGAATTGGTAAACCGATGGCGTAGGGTGAGAACCTGCACTGGAAATATTAGTTTTTTTTTTTTTTTTTCATATTGAATATGATTGCTTTTTTGATTATATTGGAGCGATTTAAGCAAACGTGATTAAAATGTCTGCATGGCGTAGTAGTTAGAGTGTAGGACTCTTTACGAAATTCGTAAACGC
The DNA here is from genome assembly GCA_037043295.1 of Amiota minor. Taxonomy (NCBI): domain Eukaryota; kingdom Metazoa; phylum Arthropoda; class Insecta; order Diptera; family Drosophilidae; genus Amiota; species Amiota minor. Next base: position 11,373 of record JBAMAW010002185.1, on the reverse strand, counting down.
ACACATACACCTTAACTTTTGTCTCTTTGACTATTTCATTCTGCTCCGTACGACGTTCAATCCATGTGCTTGGCACCGTGTTCTTAAGTCTTCTTACAGACAGGCGAGCACGTAAAACTCCGGTACTTCATTGCTCCGTACGCTGTCAGACTTCGTTGCGTCCGGACGTGTCCGCGGCTTGCTTTCAATTGCATAACGGTAAACGCGTTTATTTTTTGTTTGTTTTGATTTCTTTTCTAACTGTTAACAGTGTAACTAAATTTTGGGCTATTTTGTGCCATTTACTGATCTTTAAATTTTTGAATTTAGATTATTTCTCGCTCGTAATGCCGCCTAAGAAGCAGAGGACGACGGTGACGTCAGGTGACCTCATGTCGTCATCTGATGACGCTTCGTCGGTGATATCGACGGCGTCGCGAAAGGTGAGTGTGAGGCAGCAGCAGTTAAGGAAGTCTGTTTCCGAGGCTGCTGTTGACTCTGAAATAGGGGGGAAGGAACTTTTGTTGTCCCTCAGGTGCCATCCTCTGATGCAGCGTCGGCGTCTGGTAAGCGCAAGGGGTCTGCTATCGAAAGGATGAAGAGCGTAACTGCTGACGTCACCTGATGTCTACTTGATGAGTTTATTGGTGTCTCATCCTCCGTGACCCGATCTATACTGGAGCTCATCAACCAGTACGAATTTTTGTTGATGACACTAGTCGCAGAAAATGAGCGCCTAAAAGTTTAGACGCGGCTCGCGACTGTATTGTCAAAAGCGTTCAAGGCGTCCCACCCGTAAGCGACCCTGGTGTTCCCCCGACGACATCTGCCCCTGTAGAGAAGCCAGTTGGTTGTCAGAAGTAAATTTTCTAACAAATCTTCCAAGGACGTGGTGGAACATGTGGTGAAAGAAGTTGGGTCTACACTAGGTGCACGTGTTCATGCGGGATGGTGGTGCGATCATTCGCACTCCTTCTGTGATGGAGCTTAACAAAATGAGGAAAACAACAAGTTCCGTGAGTTAGGTTTGGAAGTGTGTGTGCATAAGAGGTTATACCCTCGACTTTAACATCGAAAAAGCCACCTCCAATTCACCAGCCTCGAGCGGATCACAAGTGAAGTGAATAAAGAATATGATCTTCGTCGATATAACGATGCTATTCAGACTCATATTGCAGTTATTTTTAGAAGCGATGACGGTGAACCGCCTTTTGAGAGAGGTATTGTTGTTTTTCCGAAATTTACACGAGAACTTCATAATGTTTCTGTTTTGGACTCTTCATTAGATCCGTTGACATATCCTTTGTTGTTTCCTAATGGTGATACCGGTTGGCATGTAAATATGTCACATAACATTGCTTCTACTACTAATTCTCATGCTCCTCGAAACAAGGTTACTATGTTATAGTTTACATGTTATCGTCTTGCTATTCGTGGTGATTTTAGTCTTCTGCAATCTTCCCATAAATTATTTCTTCAATGGATCTTTGATATTTCCGTTCGAATTGAAAGTAACAGATAACATTTCATTAAACAAAATCAGGCTGCTCTACGTGCTGACAGTTATAATAACTTAAAAGATTTTATATATCAAAATTCAAATAGTAATGATTCGAGAGGTGGTCACAAAGTAATTGTGCCTTCACATTCATTGGTTCTCCATGAAATATGTTTCAGAATTACTTAGATGCTATGTATTGTACAGCGAAAGGGAAAACGTTCTTTATTCATAACTATGACATGTAAAGTAAGTTGGCCCGAAATTATCGAAACCTTAAATGGGGCTAAGGCTCACATTTGACCTGATGTTTGCGTTTTCAAAGTTTAATTGAATGAACTGATCAACTTGATAGTTAAAAACCAGATATTCGGTAAAGTTGATGTTATTAATTACGAAAATCCTGACCCTCATCCTCATCCACAATTACGCAACTTAGTAAAAAGACATATGATTCATGGTCCCTGTGGTGATCTTAATCCAAATTCAGTGTGCATGCGAGAAGAAAAATGTTCTAAAAATTTTTATAAAGATTTCTCAGGACGTACTCATGATAGTGTGATTGGTTATCTAGTATATAGACGTCGTGGTTATGGTATTTCTGTTGATGTTCGTGGGCATAGTGTTGATAATAGATTTGTGGTCCTATACAATCCTGTAACTGTGACTGTTAAGAGTGTCAAACACATTTACAAGTATGTTTATAAAGTATGATTGTGCGACTTTAGAATTTGGTGTCGTAAATGTTGAGCCGATGAAATCGGGATAGATGAGATTGGAAATTTTTAAAATAATAGATTTGTTGGTTCCAACTCCAATGTTGGTTATGCTGCGCCAGTGATGGAGCTCCAAACTGCAAAAAAACTAAGATGCTGTCTGCCGGTAACTCATCCGCAGCAGACGGTAGTGGATCGCTTCTGCAGCCAGGGATATTTGTTGAAAAGTCGTAGAATACTAATAGCACTTTGTTCTTTTTGTTTATTGCATTGGGTATCGTAAATTAGAAACAAGAAACTGTGTTTTATATATTTGCTAAAGTTTAATTGGAATTTGATTAATGTTTCACTTGTCCATTCGTTACTGTTGCTTGCTGTTTTAGGTTTTATGGAATGAATTCAAAGATGATATGAGTGAAGAATTTTTTATAGACTACAGTCAAGATATTTCTTATAATCGAACTCTTCTAATAATCGATGATATTCTTCAGAATCATAATACTTCATGGTAAGAATTTGGTTTTCCAATCTCCGTTTATTTCCCTGTTGATTCTGTTTTTAGTAGTACTAACCGCGGCGAAGAAGAAAGTATTTTTGAAGATTTGTTTAATATAGATAGTGTTTTACGAGAAGTTTTGAATCATGATACTGCTCACGAATTTTGTGGGAAAACTTACTTTATTACCTTTATGAAAGATTCCTTCCAAATAGGTGACGCTACCTGGAGCGATATGTTGAAAAGCCATAATAACGGTTTACACAGGGAACGTGCACGTCATATTAGGATACAACTAGGAACGTTATCTGGACCAGGAGAATAAGAAAACTTCGATGATGAAGATAACATATAAGGTTCACGTCATCTATTACAGGCATTCTAATATATTAATGTAGTTGTCATAGTGTTATAATTCATGGAAAAAGTATTTACTGTCACAACAAGATTCCAGCTTCTCATTGTGATTCTAGATTTTTTTTATTTAAGTCTGATTATTATTATCATTTAAGCCATACTTTATGGTAAAGGAAACATTTGTTAAGTGTGTGTTTTTATCAAAACATCAATTATGTCAAGTCGTTTAAATATAGTCTAGCACGCCAAACGCAAACAACTAACGAAGAAAGGGAAACAAGACTGTCCTATGTAAGATCAATGAGTTGTTTGTGTAGAAATAGAGACTCCTCTGTCGAACGTGAAACTCGTCTTCGTTATGCTAGAGATAGACGCAGATCTCAGAGAGCACAAGATTTGTACGAACGCAGGTCGATGAGGACTTCTAATTTGTGGTCAAATAAGATATATTCTGCCATGAATTACGATCCTTCTATTGAATACAAGAATGATCCTGTCGTTTCAACAGGTACAATGTCGGTTGTGTGCGAATATTGCTCTGCTTTGAAATGGAAGGTCTTTGTTGCTTACAAGGAAAAATAAAATTACTTGAAATTCTTCCTCCACCTGAACCACTATACTCTCTTATTATGGGTGATCATCCTAAATCAAAAACATTCATGCGCAACATACGCCGATACAACAACGCATTCCAAATGTCATCTTTTAAAAGGTTGTCGAGCGAGGTTTTATGCTTAAATTTAAAATTCAGGGCCAAGTACATCATTTAGCAGGAAGCTTGCTATCATATGGGTGCGACGATCACATATTCCTACAGATCTATTTTATATCATATTCCGAAACACAAGCATCTGTTAGGGTAGCATCTGTTTGGTAAGAGCTATGCAACATTTGTTACATTCCAAAAATAGCTACAGTACAGTTTTTCAACACTGCTATAGAGAGCTTATCGCCAGGAACACCGGACTTTAACATCGTAATCCATACAGATAAAGTGCCTGCTGTAGAACACATCGGCCGTTATAATGCCCCATCTATTATATGAGTGAAGTTGCAGTTGTGATAGCTGGACAACAATTTGATAAACGAGATATTGTATTGCACAATCGTGACGACAAAATTGCACAGAATACCCGAGTTGCACCGATCTTATGACAGGTTACAGTATCCTTTGATGCAATGCCGGGGAGAAGACGGATATGCTATAAATATTAACCAAGTTGATCCAGTTAGTGGAACACCTCTACGTAAAACAGTTTCATGCATGAAATATTATTGTTATCGAATAATGAAAAGGCATGCAAATCTTAACCTTTTACTGAGGTATGGAATGTTAACAAACCAATACTTAGTTGATCAATATGCGAAAATTGAATCGGAGCGATTAGCTTACATCCGAAACAATCAAACTAAATTGAGAACAGAAAACTATGTTCATCTTCACGATGCTTTTCAGTCGAATGAGCACAGCAACAAAATTGGACAATTAGTGATAGTCGATTCATCATTCACTGGCGACCCTCGATATTTCAATGAAAAATCACAGGATGCCATGACTTATGTGAGACATTACGGTAAACCTAATCTATTTATAACTGCAACATGTAACCCGAACTGGGCAGAAATCAAAGAAAATAATAACTTCAATTTAAATCTACAAGACAGACATAGTGAACAGAGTATTTCATTTAAAAGTGCAGAAACTCCTATTTCTCATAAACAATGCTCACATATTTGGTGCAGCTCGATGCCACTGTACACTATAGAATGGCAGAAACGTGGTTTGCCACATGTCTATGTGCTGGTATGGTTATGAATAAAATTACTCCAGATCAAATTGATAGCGTTATCTCGGCGGAGTTACCAAATAAAGAAATTAATCCAACCCTATACGCAAAAAAAAAAAACATGAGATACATGGCCCATACGGATCTTTCAATTCTAATTACATTCAACGTTGTGGGATTAGACCTGAGCATTGAGTGTTTTTCCCGTGAACAGTTAAATGTAGCTCTTTCGCGCGTCACTTCAAGACAAAATCTGTTCGTATTGAGTAGTGACAAGAAAGCTGTAAAGTTTGTATACAAAGACATATTTTGCTTACAATACCAAAGCGATATTTTTTAAATTGCACCCGTGCAAAACAAGGCGGATTGCTAGTAATGTATAATATAGAAGTTTAACATTAATTACAACAAAAAAAAAAAAAAATTACATTATTACTTTAACTTTCTATAATTTAATGTAAATTGCTTTAGCTGAAGGCCTTTGTCGCTATTGCTCTTAAAATTATAAACTAAGTTTAATTTGTAATTATAACATTAATTCTGAATAATTAATTCCCGATTGGATATGTACTATTATTTTCCTACATCTTATATATTAAATTTAAAAGAAAACACTAAGTACATTTTTAACAATAAGAGGGGAAAAGGCAGTGGATAATATCGAACATTTTCGAATAGTCTCTTGAATAATGGTCTGGATTACTGGGTGTCTTAGGCCTCATTTTTGAGAGCTACTTGCGGCAGGCCAACAACTGCAAGATGCCTCATTAGCACTGCAAGTTAGGTCTATCGACACTGCCGCTTTGTTTAGCGTCTACGTCTTGCACAATCGCTAGAGGGGAAGGTCTGTTGTTTTCAGATTGGATAATGTCGCACTAATGTTTCGTGGTAGCCTCCTGTAGTCAATGGTCTGGCTTCCTGGGTCGTGCTGAGGCCTCTGTGATTTTTGTATCAAGATATAAACCAGCTCCGCATTGATCGCAGTATTTTCGACCGTCGACGTCTTAACAACTGCTAATGATAGCCTTCTCGGCTGCCAACTGCCCTATACCGCAAGCCGTACGTCCGATCGACTGGTCTGCTTACGCTATTGTACAGCGCCAACGTCCCATTGGTTGTTAACTTAAGATCCAACGTCGAGAATCGGGAACGGTAGCTGCTTAAATTTCTAGATATGAGTTGATGCCGCTTCTATGTGTTTTGATGTCAGTCCACCATCACATGCTATGCCCAGGCAATCGGTGACATCGCTGAATGGCATAGTCATACGCCGAGGTCTATTGTGACTGGCCATAAAGCTGCTCCGTGAAGCGCAGTCACGCACTTATATTCTCCATTGATCAGCAAGAAGTTTCTCGGTCAAGGTTCTGCAGCTTAGCTGTAGCAACAACTAAGCTGCAGAATGTCTATGAAGCTTGCAATTGGCTTGTATCCATGGAAAATCCAAGTGAATGAACTAAAAACGATCGCAAGTGATATACGCAACACAGACAGCTTATCAGCCATAGACAATAAAAAATCAAAGGTAACTGACATTCCACTTAAGCAATAGTGGCCAAGTACGGCGGCCATGCATATTGATAGTAAACTGACGTGGAAATCATAATATCCGAGAAAGAGAGATCTTAACTCATATTAAAATTTGAGCAGCTATTACCCGCTTCTTAACACTAAAACTAAGTCAGTTTCAGCTAGACAATTAATGACATGGCCCCGTACTAATGGCGCATACATGGATGCATTACATGGAATGTCATGGATACAGCCAAGAAAACTAACATTTACATTGTCTCGGCGTCGACAAGCCGACAGTGCTTCGATCGTATAGTCACTTGCGGACTGGTTTATATATGACTATGCAATTCACAAAGATCCTCCGCGTAACTATGATTCAGGAAGAAACCATGAATGTTAGCAGGAGCTACCACAGAACATTCGAGCGAGCATACCAGTCTAGAAATAACAGACCTACCATCTCACGAGCTGTCCAGACGTAGACGCTTGAAACGAAGCAGACCAGTCGCTCAGACCTAACTGGAGGATAGGGGTGGCGCTGAGAGGCATCATGCAGTTGTTGGCCTGCCGCAAGCAGCTCTCAAAAATGAGGCCTAAGACACCCAGTAATCCGGACCATTATTCAAGAGACTATTCCATAAATGTTCGATGTCATCCGACTGCCTGGGCCCCTCTTATTGTTACAAATGTACTTAGTGGATTCTGTTACATCAAATATACAAGATGAAGGGCAATCATACTACATATCCAATCGGGAATTAATTAGTCAGAACTACTGTTCCCGATTACAAATTGAACGTTGGATCTATAAGTTTAACAGCCAATGGCGACAATAGGCCTGCATGCTACAAGCAGTGTACATTAACCATTATATGGACGTTACGGCAATGACGTAATATAGGGCAATTTTTGTTGTAGCCAATGATAAACTTCTACATTATACATTACTAGCAATCCGCCTTGTCTTGCACGGGTGCGATTTAAAAAATACTCGCTTTGGTCAATGCGGAGCTGGAATATGTCTTTGATATACAAACTCTACAGCGGCCTCAGTCACTGACTCAGTACGAACAGATCTTGTCTTGACGTGACGCGCGAGAGTAGCCACAATTAACTGTTCACGGGCGACACACTCAATGCTCAGGTCTAATCCCACAGACCTTCCCATCTAGCTAGAATTGTGCAAGATCCGTATGGCGCCATGTATCTCATGTTTTTTTTTTTTGCGTGCAGGGTCGGATTAGACTTCTATACTTGGCAGCTCCGCCGAGATGACGCTATCAATTTGATCTGGAGTAATTTTGTTCGTGACCATGCCAGCACAGTAGACATCTGGCAAACCACGTTTCTGCCATTCTATAGTGTACAGTGGCACCGAGCTGCACCGAATATGTCGAGCACTGTATATGCGAAATAGGAGTTTCTGCACTTTTAAATGAAATGCGCTGTTCACTACCCCTGTCCCGTAGACTTAAATTGAAGTTAAAATTTTCTTTGAGTTCGGCCCAGTTCGGGTTACGTGTTGCAGCTTATAAATAGATAAGGTGTACCGGAATGTCTCACATAAGTACATGGCATCCAATCGGGAATTTTCATTGAAATATCGAGGGTCGCCAGTGAATGATGAATCGACTATCACTAATTGTCCAACTTAGTTGCTGTGCTCATTCGACTGAAGAGCATCGTGAAGACGAACAAAGGCCTTCAGTTCTCAATTTAGCTTGATTGTATCGGATGTAAGCTAATCGCTCCGATTCAATGTTCGCATAATGATCAACTAAGTATTGGTTTGTTAACATTCCATGCCTCAGTAAAAGGTTAATGATTTGCATGCCTTCTCATTATTCGATAACAATAATACTTCATGCATGAAACCGCCTTACGTAGAGGTGTTCCGCTAACTGGGTGCAACTTGGTTAATATTTATAGCATATCCGTCTTCTCCCCGGCATTGCAAGCAAAGGATACTGTAACTCTGTCATACAGATCGGTGCAGCTCGGGTATCTCTGTGCAACTTTGTCGTCACGATTGTGCGATACAGATATCTCGTCTATCGAATTGTTGACGCAGCGATCACAGCTGCAACTTCACTGTTCACGGGAATAGACGGGGCATCATAACGGCTCGATGTGTTCTACAGCCGGCACAACGTCTGAATGTGATTACGATGTTGAAAGATCCGGTGTGCCTGGCCATGTAGCTCTCTATAGCAGTGTTGAAAAACTGTACTGTAGCTAGGGTTGGAATGTAATTTCTAAATGTTGCGTAGCTCCTGCCGAGACAGACGCTACCCTAACAGATGCTTGTGTCTCGGAGTATGATATAAAATAGATCTGTAGGACCATGTGACCGTCGCACCCATATGATAGCAAGCTGCCTGCTAAACCACGTACTCTGGCCCTGAATTCTATAGTGTACAGCATGGCACCGCGCTCGACAACCTTTTAAAAGATGACATTTGGAATGCGTTGTTGTATCGGCGAATGTTGCGCATGGATGTTTCTGCACTTTTAGGATGAAATCACCCATGATCAGCGAGTGTCGTGGCTTCAGGTGGAGGAAGAATTGCATGTAATTTTATTTTTCCTTGTGAGCAACAAAGACCTTCCAGTTCAAAGCAGAGCAATATTCGCACACAACCGACATTGCACCTGTTGAAACGACAGGATCATTCTTGTATTCAATAGAAGGATCGTAATTCATGGCAGAATATATCTTATTTGACCACAAATTAGAAGTCCTCATCGACCTGCGTTCGTACAAATCTTGTGCTCTCTGAGATCTGCGTCTATCTCTAGCATAACGAAGACGAGTTTCACGTTCGACAGAGGAGTCTCTATTTCTACACAAACAACTCATTGATCTTACATAGGACAGTCTTGTTTCCCTTTCTTCGTTAGTTGTTTGCGTTTGGCGTGCTAGACTATATTTAAACGACTTGACATAATTGATGTTTTGATAAAAACACACACTTAACAAATGTTTCCTTTACCATAAAGTATGGCTTAAATGATAATAATAATCAGACATTACAATAGAAGCTGGAATCGTGGACAGTTAGAATGCACTTTTTCCGTAATAGATGACGTGAACCTTATATGTTATCTTCATCATCGAAGTTTTCTTATTCTCCTGGTCCAGATAACGTTCCTAGTTGTATCCTAATATGACGTGCACGTTCCCTGTGTAAACCGTTATTATGGCTTTTCAACATATCGCTCCAGGTAGCGTCACCTATTTGGAAGGAATCTTTCATAAAGGTAATAAAGTAAGTTTTCCCACAAAATTCGTGAGCAGTATCATGATTCAAAACTTCTCGTAAAACACTATCTATATTAAACAAATCTTCAAAAATACTTTCTTCTTCGCCGCGGTTAGTACTACTAAAAACAGAATCAACAGGGAAATAAACGGAGATTGGAAAACCAAATTCTTACCATGAAGTATTATGATTCTGAAGAATATCATCGATTATTAGAAGAGTTCGATTATAAGAAATATCTTGACTGTAGTCTATAAAAAATTCTTCACTCATATCATCTTTGAATTCATTCCATAAAACCTAAAACAGCAAGCAACAGTAACGAATGGACAAGTGAAACATTAATCAAATTCCAATTAAACTTTAGCAAATATATAAAACACAGTTTCTTGTTTCTAATTTACGATACCCAATGCAATAAACAAAAAGAACAAAGTGCTATTAGTATTCTACGACTTTTCAACAAATATCCCTGGCTGCAGAAGCGATCCACTACCGTCTGCTGCGGATGAGTTACCGGCAGACAGCATCTTAGTTTTTTTGCAGTTTGGAACTCCATCACTGGCGCAGCATAACCAACATTGGAGTTGGAACCAACAAATCTATTATTTTAAAAATTTCCAATCTCATCTATCCCGATTTCATCGGCTCAACATTTACGACACCAAATTCTAAAGTCGCACAATCATACTTTATAAACATACTTGTAAATGTGTTTGACACTCTTAACAGTCACAGTTACAGGATTGTATAGGACCACAAATCTATTATCAACACTATGCCCACGAACATCAACAGAAATACCATAACCACGACGTCTATATACTAGATAACCAATCACACTATCATGAGTACGTCCTGAGAAATCTTTATAAAAATTTTTAGAACATTTTTCTTCTCGCATGCACACTGAATTTGGATTAAGATCACCACAGGGACCATGAATCATATGTCTTTTTACTAAGTTGCGTAATTGTGGATGAGGATGAGGGTCAGGATTTTCGTAATTAATAACATCAACTTTACCGAATATCTGGTTTTTAACTATCAAGTTGATCAGTTCATTCAATTAAACTTTGAAAACGCAAACATCAGGTCAAATGTGAGCCTTAGCCCCATTTAAGGTTTCGATAATTTCGGGCCAACTTACTTTACATGTCATAGTTATGAATAAAGAACGTTTTCCCTTTCGCTGTACAATACATAGCATCTAAGTAATTCTGAAACATATTTCATGGAGAACCAATGAATGTGAAGGCACAATTACTTTGTGACCACCTCTCGAATCATTACTATTTGAATTTTGATATATAAAATCTTTTAAGTTATTATAACTGTCAGCACGTAGAGCAGCCTGATTTTGTTTAATGAAATGTTATCTGTTACTTTCAATTCGAACGGAAATATCAAAGATCCATTGAAGAAATAATTTATGGGAAGATTGCAGAAGACTAAAATCACCACGAATAGCAAGACGATAACATGTAAACTATAACATAGTAACCTTGTTTCGAGGAGCATGAGAATTAGTAGTAGAAGCAATGTTATGTGACATATTTACATGCCAACCAGTATCACCATTAGGAAACAACAAAGGATATGTCAACGGATCTAATGAAGAATCCAAAACAGAAACATTATGAAGTTCTCGTGTAAATTTCGGAAAAACAACAATACCTCTCTCAAAAGGCGGTTCACCGTCATCGCTTCTAAAAATAACTGCAATATGAGTCTGAATAGCATCGTTATATCGACGAAGATC
>JBAMAW010002184.1:0-96530 GCA_037043295.1 Amiota minor | reverse complement strand
CATTTGAAATAAAGATAGACTTAAGTTTTAGTTAAAAATATAACTCAAGCAAGGCACATAGTGCCGTAATCAATAAACAGTAAACCCAAAATTTATAATCTAATAAATACAGGCACATAGTGCCGTAATAAATAAAATTATTAAACAAAAATATTCACATTTTGTTTTAATTTATACAACGAAAATAGAGTAACAACATTAACATGGCTTCACATAACCGCACACAAACCTTTGGCTTGAAAATGATTTGTTGCAAGATATCGTGCAAGAATAAAAATTCAATTGACTATTAGGGTCTTCACTCTAACGTTTATTTGGCGTTTATTTAGTTTATACAATGTATAGTATACGATATATAAACTAACCCCATACAAAAAAAAAAAATATACGCTACGCCGTATATATAATCGACGATTGAGTAGGGCAAACCTCGTATACTGTGGCCTGCAACTTAGTGAATTTTTAAAGAATGGACAAGTCTGCCAAATCAAGGGTATTTACATTTTAAATTGTTTGTTTACATTTGCAAATGCGAAAGCAGCCGATTCACACTGATACACAGAAAAAACAAAACAGTGCGTTCACACAATTATGTATCAAATACACATTGAGTATATTGTAACGTTAGAGTGAAGACCCTGATTGATTCTAAACGGATATTGTTGTTTGTGTGATAATATTTGTCATCTAAAATGTGCGGGACTGACGGGCTGTGACCATGACAGGATTGCTGGTATATCTAAAAGTGTCTGTGGCAGATTGACGTGGTCGTGTCCGTCCTGTTCCAAGAATCAGGTTGAATTGTCGTCAATGCATCGTAGTATACGTGACAGAGTTATCAAGTTGAATAGGTCAGTTAAACAACTTGCCTTAGATTTTGATTCAGATGTGGACTTACTTAGTAAGTATCAGTTCGCTTCACCTCCTCCCTTTCTTTTATTGTCACCTTCACCTCCTACCCCATTACCCCGAGATTATTACCCCTCCTATTAATGCTACCTCAATTCTTATGTCCCACGGTTTACCCTTATCTACATCCCATACTCCTCCATCTCTTGCCATAATTTTCCATATTCCTAAGCCTATGTCAAGGGACCCAGTATCACAGATGGGTCCACCCGTGTATCCAGTATGTACCTCTAATGCTGATATAGCATCTACTTCCAAACGGTCTAAACCTGCTTCACATTCCTCGGTGAACAGTATGGTGGATAACAATGGTAATGTGTTCATTAATGGTCATACATCCCTTTCTTTGTCGGTACTTGAGCCCATACTGGCATCTGTACCATTACCTGCATCTAACTCAACTTGTTCCAGTTCAGCAACTGTTCTTACTGTGATTGCTCTAGGTTGGCAGCAGATTCAACATGCGAAGATGTTATTTCTTATATTGCAGCCATGTTAAGGCGAATATTCAGAAATCTTCTAATGTGCCTTATACTAGTTCAACTTACTAAACTTAACATTTTGTATAGGGATAGTTTCTCATTTTAATCTGATGTTATAGCGTTTTCTGAGATGTGGCTAAACTCTTGTAATCTTAGTAATGAAATTTTTTGCTCAAACATTGTTACATTTAGGTCAGATCGCCCTATTCGCCGTGGTGCCGGTGTCCTCATCGTTTTTGCATCTCGCTTCCAATCTGAATTTGTTAATTTGAACTGTTCACCTAATATTGAGTTTATTTGTGTGAAATTATTGTTGCCTAAAGATCCTTTTTTTATATCCGCCTAATTCCAATTAGGAAATTTATTTCAGCATAGCATTAATAACATTTTTCGAGACCGTGATTCTCTTATCGTTCTAGGTGATTTTAACCTCCCACGCATTTCGTGGGCCTTTTTCGATACCTCGAATTATGTAGTTCCTTCAGCGCATCATGACTTCTTGGACGCCCTATTTGACCACTCTTTGTTTCAAATGAACTCTGTGTAGATTACATGATTTTGTTTTCAATAATGATTCTGTTGGTAATTCTGTTTCAAGATTCAAACCTTTATGCCTTTCTGAGGGATGGTAAAACCAATTCTTTGCCTATCTCTGCCTCGACATCTATATGTTACCGGCGGTTTTGTTTTCGCAAAGTAAACTTAGCCCACTTAAAAACAATCTTTCTTGGAACTGATTGGCCTTCTTTGTATAATTGCAGTGATATGTCTACTATATATATAGTATAAATTTTTTCTGTGCAACGGTTTTTAATATTTTCAATACCTATGTCCCCTTTAACGTTTGTTCTGAAGTAAAAAACTCCGTAAATACTGATCTGCTTTAACATATTTTTGTTGGAATTCTTCTTACTTAAATAGAATTCAACGAGTGTTATTTAATTTCACTCTTTCAGTGCAGTCGATGATGTTTTCTGGTGTTCCCCAAGCCATCGTGGCCTATTATTGTTTAATCTGTTTATAAACGAATTTCCTCTTTCCTCGAAATACTCTCGTGTTCTGATATATGCTGATGGTGGCAAACTCTGCCTATCGTTTAACTATATCACTTCGCATATTAGACTTAAGGAGAATCTAACCTCCCTCAAATTTTGGTGTTTACGTAATCTTTTGGAGCTAAACTGCGCTAAATGCATGTTCATGACTTTTCATCGTATGAGAACTTACTTAATACGATAGACAATAATTCATTGACGCGCGTTTCTATTAGTGACTTTGGAGTGATTTTTGACCTTAAATTCAGTTTCAACCATCATATTTCTTCAACTATGAATAAAGCTAAGAGTATTTTTGGCTTTATTAAAATATGGTCAAAAGAATTTAATGATCCCTATACTACCAAGATTCTTTTCATTACTCTAGTTCGCCCTGTACTTGAATACTGTTCGTGTGTCTGGAGCCCCCAATAAAAAAAAAACATCAAGACCGCATTGAGTCTATACAGAAGCAATTCCCTTTCTTTGCAATTCGTGGCTTGAATTGGGGCGCCTGTGTACGTTTGCCTTCATACTTATTATAGATCTCCCATCATTGAAAAATCGCCGAATAACTCTTGGTATAAGCTTTCTTCACAAACTTATTACCGGTAATGTTGATTCGTCAGAGCTTTTAAACCAACTTAGTTCTAGAAATTATGTTCCCTTACCTCCACAAGTAACTATGCCCTACATGCTCCTTTCCGAGTTTTATGCACCCTTTATAATAAGTTTTATCTCGACCTCTCGCCTTCGATCTCGCCCTATGCGCTTAACATCATCGTCCTTGGTTGCCTTCGGGAATTGGAACGAACTGTTACTAGATGAAGGGTATCGCTCATTGGCTCACACATTCCTGTCTCTGACCACAATCGACTGTGAGTAGGGGCATAGCTTGATATAAAACTTCTCCAATGGATCAGAGACTGGTGGATTTCTTATATTGTATATTATCTTATATTTAATTTTAATTTTTGTTTGTTTTTCATTCATTAAATAAATTTGTTTAAGAATAAATTTAATCACTTATTATTATCAATTATTTTTTTTGCTTTAATCTTCAGTATTATGTTAATAATTATTTACTTTTAAGTTGTGTAGCCAGTGTTATTAATTTTTAAGCTAGGTTTTAGTTTTAATTATTTTCTAGCTGTATCTATACATATATTGTATATATAGATATATATATATATCTATATCTGTATATCTATATACATATTTTAAAACAAAGTCGCTTTTTTCCTATAACCGCTTCAATCTTTAAAAATACGCAACCTATTTTGATGCGGTTTTTTTTAACAGATAGAGTGATTGTAGAGGAAGGTTTATATTTATAATATTTATAATAACATCCATTAAATAGTGCAGAAATACTGTTATTTTCACTATACATATACCTATATGCCTATCTTTAAAATTAATGTAGTAGGCATAGTGCTATAATTCATGGAAAAAGCATTTACTGTCACTACAATATTCCAGCTTCTCATTGTTTACACAGCAAAGTTTCTTCAAATGTGATTTTAGATTTTTTTTATTTAAGTCTGATTATTACTATCAAGAAATTGTAAAGTCATGTCTGGAAGACGTCGTCGTTCGAACATACGTCGTAGTACAGTGAATGCCAAAAGATTACGTTCAGCTAGAGATGAAGAATCGTCAACGGAACGTGAGGTTCGCCGCAGACGAGATAGGGATAGACATCGAATACAAAGAGCCAGAGAATCATCGGCACGAGTTACTAATTCATGGGTAAATAAAGAAAATTCTGCTATGAATTACGATCCTTCGATTTCTTACAAGGACGATCGTATAGTAACAATATGTACTATGTCAGTAGTGTGTGAACATTGCTTGGCATTGAAATTCAAGGACGAATCGAAAGGCATGTGTTGCTTACATAAAAAAATAAAATAGTATGGCCCCGCAAAACTCGAGAACGGATGGACCAATTTTGATGATTTTGTTTTTTTTGTTGTACTCATGGAGTTACAGTCAGGTTCTTTGCTACATTTGGATCCGGTAGGTAGCGCTGTTGTCCAGATATAGATATTTTTATGCCATTTTTAAATTTTTTTTTATTTGGTGCAAAATATACTGAACCGATTTTTTTTAAAGAACAAATGATTCTAAAAGTTGCTTAGGTTATAATAGAATATTAAAATATATTGTAAATTATTAATTACACATTTTACAACAAAGCTTTTTATAAGAAACAACCAATTAACGCATAGGGGGTGTAGCAACGCACGCCGGTTAACGCTTGTATAATAATATAATAATAATAATACTTTAAAGTTGACAGCTTTTTGTCATAATTAGTAAATAAATAAAAATCGCCCAAATGCGAGTCAGATTTTTACACGGAGGGTTTCGTACCATATTGGGGTTTGTTTGTTTTAGAATTTGTTGCTGTTGTAATATGAATTAAAATGGATGGTTTTTATGGGTGGTACCCCCTAGTGGGCCGTTTCGGGTGGTTCCGACAAATGTACTGCGTATGGTAAAGAGAAAAGTTCGTGCAAAATTTCGGCTCTCTACCCCAAAAACTGAGGGACTAGTTTTTGCATACATATAGACGGACAGACGGACATGGCTTAATCAATTCGTCTAATCGAGGTGATCAAGAATATGTATACCTTATGTGGTTTTTTTGTCTCCTTCTGCGTGTTACAAACTTCATGATAAACTTATAATACTATTTATTCTCGTAAAGAGTATACAAAATAATATAATGCATCAAAAGTAGAATTTTGTTAAAAATAAAGAATAAAAATGTATTCAAATAAAAAACAAAGAACAAAGTAAGTCTCCACTAACATGAGGGAAAAGAGCACCATTACTACAACAATAGCGCATCAATATCGACAGCAACGAGGCATTAACGATTAACATCAACATCAACCGGAGGAAATATCGCGACAAAGAAGCATCAACATCAACCGACGGAAGCAGCGACGCCAACAATGCAGTTAACGTACGCTAAGCCATAAAATAATCTTTTTATTTAAATAAACAAAAGAGAAAGAAAAAAAAATAAAATAAAATAAAATACAAAGAAAAAAAAGAAAACAGAGAAAAAAAGGTAAGAAAAAGGAAAACAAAAACAAATAATACAATAGTCCTAAACAAATACAATACTAATTTACTAAAAATTTTATGCAAAATTTCAGTTGTAACCATGTTCTTACCACCAAATCCTCCATCCAATTCTACTGTGAACTCTCAGAAGTTCAAATACAAGAAATATATAGTTAACCAAATCATTAATTCTCAAGAAGAACCTGTATCCTCTTTTTCCATAGACCTTACCCGAAATATCAGTAACACAGAAGGATACCTGACACTGTAAAGACCTTACGAGATTTCTCAGGCAAGCCTGGAGAATTGAACTCTTTGCTCAAAGCCGTAGACAGCATTCTAACTTTATACGTACAGAATAAAGGTACACCAAATTATTTCACTATTTTGCACACTATTCGACATAAAATTGTCGGAGAAGATGATGCAGCTCTTGAAGAATACCGAACTCCACTAGAGTGGGTTCAAATAAAAAAATGTTAATGCTTCATTACTCGGACAAGAGAGACTACCCCAAGCTTTACATATGTGTTTGAAGCTAGGTAATTTAAATTATCGAGTTAAATATGCAAATACAAAACGCCACTTTCCAACTAAATTTTACTCTCGCATTCTATCCTGAACTTACTCAGGAAACTTTCTATCCAAAACCAAATCAGGGACATTATCGTCAATCATTTAACAACCAACAATATCGCCCACAACAACAATCCCAACAATATCGTCCCCAACAACAATTTCAAAAATATCGTCCGCAAAACCGTTTCAACAATATCAACCTCGACCTAAACAACAAAATTTCAATCAACCACTGTCGGGCTTACACCTGTTCGGCTGCAGACTGTTTGATACTGAAATTCGTCCTAACAAACCTGTTCAGACGTAGCTTCAATTGTTTTATTGTTGTACCAGTGAATCCATGTTTCATCGACGGTCACGAAACGCTTCCAAAAGCTATCAAAACAAAGCTAATGAAGGGAATTGACTGAAACTTTGAGAGTAGGCTACTAAAAGAAAGTACTGCACGATGGTAACACTCTTTCGTAATAACAGCGCCATCGGGCGGTGAGGCTAAGTACTTTTTGACCATCGTATTCATTAATTTTTGTTATTATAATTATTAATTAAAAACTGCAAAACACTTAGCTGGATAATTTTATGAATTTATAAATCGCGGAAATTTGAGCGTCGTATGCAAGAAGGTGAACAAGATAGAACGAAAAACTAACCTCTTAACAATTATCAGGTGACTACTTAAAAAAGCTTAAACCTTTTTTTCAATTTACCATATTCACAATAGTATGGTGAAAGCTTAATTTTTGATCATGTTGAGAATGCCAGATCTGTCCGTCATAAGTTTCGTTGTCATGCAAACACCGGGGTGCGCTAGGTTGTGTACTGAAGTGGTTATTGAAGCTCGGAACTGCTTTGGAATATAGGGGCGAACTTTCGGTGTTCACGTATCACACAACAACTGAGCGTCACTGCCTGGGATTGGAAAAGGTTTTAAATGAAGAGAACGAGGATGCTTACCGTTTTTTTTGTTAAAAGCGCTTGGTGTCGTTGTCATTTTGGGCTGCAGCGATTTCCATAAAGTCAATTGGTTTCATGATGACTTGAATCCATGATAGAAGGTCGGCTGTGACGTTGTTCTTGTCAGGAATATAACGTATGTCGGTGACGATACAACATTTGCGCACCTCGATCATATAGCGAAAATGGCATACTCCTTGGTAAACTCAATTTGTGAAGAATACCGTTGAGATTATGGTGTAGTGCGGCGCCTACAGCTGTGTGTGAGGCGTTCGTGTGAAGCACTAGTTGAGCTTTGGATTCTTGGTGAACTAGTGATGTTGAATTAGCCAGCTCGTTGGTATGAAACTGCGTATGGCAAGAACTTCCGATAAAAGTGTAACATAGCTAAAAAACTTTTAAGGTCCTTCACCAGTGCAGGTCTGGGAAAATTTCTGATAACGTCTTTCCTCTCTGGTAAGGGCTGGATTCCTCTTGAGTCGACCAAGTGACCCAGAAAGTTTAGTTCTGTTTTTGCAAATTCGTATTCTCCAGGTTAATAGTAAGTTTGTTGTCTCGTCAGCGTAGGTCTTTGCGGTGTTGTTCAGGCGAGAAAGAAGCAACACAAATGTCGTCAATATAAGGAAAAACACAATCCAAACCACGTAGAACTTCTTTAATAAATCTTTGAAAAGTTTGTGCTGCGTTGCATAAACCAAAAGTTATGAGTTTAAACTAAAATAAGCCGATGGGTGTAGTAATGGCTGTCTTCGGAATATCGTCCTCATGAACAGGTACTTGGTGGAAAGCTTGTTGAAATCTATTTTCGAAAAAATCACCCTACCATACAAATTGCTCGTGAAATCCGTTAAATACGATAGCGGATCGGTAATCACCGCATGGACGCCAGTTGACATCATTTTTTTTAACCATGTGTAAAGGGCTCTACCAGTTGCTACTTGAAGGATGACTAATTCCGGCTTTTATTAGAAACTGAAATTCGTCTCGGGCGGCTGCTAATTTCTTCGGCGAAAGACGTCTTGGGCGAGAGTACCGGTTGCCATTTAGTCTCAATTCGATGGACAGTGTTTGCGTTGGTAGCAGTGCCGCACATTGGGCGTCTAGTAATATCTGAGAATTCCGCTAATCTATCATCAAATGGGCTATTGGAGTTGAATGTTTTAATTGCTTCAGAGAATGAAACTCTAGTTGTGGTTGACGATGTTAGGGAAGTTATGTTGTCAATGAGTTGATTGCGACGCATGTCAAGAAGAAGGTCGTAATGTCGAATGAAATCTACACCAGTAATAGGACTCAACACGTCGGCGACCACGAAAGACCAACAGAATTTCCGTCGGAGGCCTAATTATAGTTTAACACGCTTTTCGCCAATGACCCTAATAGGTGTACCATTCGCAGCATACAGTTATGTAGTATTTGGACGTAGGTCAAACGTCTTTGAGGTTATTGGCAAAATGGACACGTCTGCACCCGTGCCAACGAGGAAATTTTTCTTTGAAATCATGTCACTAACTTTTTTTTTTTGTTTTTTATTTTGATGGTATTTATTGAATCTCCTACAATATATAATTATATATATGAATAGGACTAATAATAAGGTTTCATGTCAATGAAGAAGAAGGGGCTCACTTGGCACTACGAGCCTCTGAGTAAGTAAAAGGGCTGCACGATCGTTACGAATCGGACGATATGAGTTCTTTGTATGGACAAGGACTCTGGCTAGGGGATTAACATGCCGAACTAATTTATCCATGTAAATAGCTTTACGCTTGGAACATTCATATTTGACAGGTGGTACTTCCAGGTCTTTGTAAATGTCTTCAGTCCTGATATATCATGGAGCTCCTGTGATTGTTGTAAGTATCTTGTATTGTGCTCTTTGTATAACTTCAATGTTACTCGCGCTCGCGGTACCCAACAATTCAGAACCATAAGTCTAAATTGGTTTAATAACAGAGTTATACAGTATCACATTGTACTCAAGTCTCAGTCCGAATTGGTGGTCAGGTATGATTCTGTTCACGTCTAGTATTGGTTGTATTCTGTCAAGGAGGAGACTTTCAATTACTTTAGAAAGTAAGGGCAATAGGCTGATTGGTCTCTACGATGTACGCCTTGGTTGGATCTTTGCCCAATTTGGGTATGGGAATTATTTAAGCAACCTTCCATAAAGATGGGTAGAGCTTTAGTCTTAATATCGCATTGAGCAACTTCCTAATAAATATCATTGCCTTCGCAACTTCCCAGTTATTTGGTCATAACCTGGCGTTTCTCTATGACTAGTGCGCTTGTCAATACAGTGACTCATTGGTTGAAATCGTTTTTGTACAGTATTGCGGAGATGGAGTCCTGTTGTGCAAATTGGTGTTACTGAGTGTTTTTTTTTTTCCAATTGGTAGAAAAGCATCGAAAGCCTGACCGGTTCTACAACAGAGTGCGGGACTTTAACCCGCTAAAAACTACCCCCGTGTTCTAATGTCCACCCGGAACTGTTCGTTAATATTTCGTCGGAAGGGAAAAGGTGGAGCATCATTGCTCAAAAGTCTGTCTGTCCCATGTTTTGTGGGTCTCCTCACTTACTGTTTGTCAGTAGGTCGTTCCTACACGTCAACGAACTAAAAAATCAGTACGAGAGACCTAATGTCAAACGATTATTTCGCTCACGCAATCGTTCAGCGGCTCTACTACGTTCCAGTGTGCGGAGAGTACTCATTATGGCAAACATAGCAGTTTTCACTGTTTGCCACTTCTCCGAAGATTGACACATATGTCGCACCAAATTTCCAACTGTGGGTGGTTCGCCAAAACACTCTTCAATGCGTGCTCTCTCCACAGTAAATCAAGGGCAACAGAAAAGAACGTGGCGGGCATCTTCGGCTCTACCAACGCAGGTAGGACAGAAGGGGTCCTCCTCATGCTTAAAACGGTGCAGGTAGTATTTAAAGCACCCGTGTCCACTGAGCATCTGCATCATATAGTGATCCACTTCACCGTGGGACCGTGAAATCCATACATCCACTCGTGGAATCAAGAAGAAAGTCCATCGCCCTTTTTCAGACGAATCCCACTTTCTTTGCCATACCTGGATGCTGCACCGACGCTCTTCATCTTTAGATGCTCCAGCACCCGCGTTATATGTACATTGCCACTCACGTGCCATTATATCAATAGGCATCATGGATGCTATCACCTCTATCGCCACATCCGACACCGTGCGAAAGCCACTTGTAACACGCAGCGCACTAAGCCGGTACGTCGAGCGGATACCCACTATATATGAGCTTTTTAATGTTGAGTCAGCCCGTACTGGCGCTGCGTAAAGCATTATAGAGGCGATTACCCTGGCTAATAGCCTCCGCTTGTTTGCTCGGGGCCCACCTATGTTTGCCATTATGCTTTCCATAATGTGTAGTTAGTGTCAGATGTCGGCGATAATGTTTTTGTGTAATTTACAAATTGTTCATTTTTAAAATTCCTTAGACTGTTTTTCAAATCTTTGATTCCTTTGTTAAGTTTAGCTTTGTCATTTGGATCTCTCGTCCTTTGCCAGATCTTACGCAGTTTGTTTTTGTTTGCGACTTGAATTTTTATTGAGCGGGGGAAAATATAGTTGTCCTCTTTTGGATTAAGATCAGGCGTTGCTCTATTAGCTGCTTCGTTTATAATGTCATTCAAGTATATCACTGACTTTTCAATATCGTCATGTTCCCTAAGAGGTACATTTATTGTGAGGCTACTGTCAATAAATTCTCTGTACGTCTCCCAGTCAGTTCTGGAATTATACATTTTTCAGGCGTGTTGATCTTTTTTTATTGCGCAACTATATGCAACTTGTATTTGTGAATGATAAGAAGAGAAGAAGAATTTGACACTAATAAATTCAATATCAGATGGTAAAACAATCAATCGGTAGATTTGATTTTATTGAAGTAAGAACACATCCACCTCGACGCATCTGACGATCATGTCTATAAATTACAAAATGATTACCGAAAATTTCATTATTGAGAACATTAGATGTAAGCCATATCTCTAACATTTTGATATTAAATAGAAATCTGCTCTAGGCTGGAAATTAGTTTTTTAAAGCCGGGTTTGGAACAGAAGTTGCATTAGACTGTACCGGCAACATAACGGGACTAGATCCTTTTCTTTTGTTTAAATTTATGAAGAACTTTATATGTACATGTTTACTGACTCCTCTCAGCTTTGTCCTTGATTGGAATGTGGACCCGTGTAGTGAGGATAGCCTCGTTGTCATCGCAAGTGATGTCAATACTTAAAAAAAAAAGAACTTTTTACGATTCTCACTCATGTTGAAAGCTGCATTGTTAAAAAATCTGTTTTTACATCAGTCTGAAAACTTCAGTGAATGCAGGCTTGCCAACCTAGAAAAAATCAAATATATTGGAAATATTAAAAATTTAAATGATAAGTTTTCTCAGTAAATGATGATCACGCAAGGATTTTAGCACATTAATTTCTTTGTCCTATTCATTTTCTTCCAGAATTTCAACAAAACACATTATTATCCATTTTACAGAGCGATTACATTTTAGTACACACAAATTTAACATTTCTTGCTGTCTATTCAGGTGTCTATAAGTCCGATTTTATCATTATCAGTCATTTGCAGTTTTAGTTTTTTTTAATAGATCAAAAAGTGGGATGCGTTTTGGCTCGTCTTCGATTCTTGACTATTCCAAAAAAAAATCTGTATTAAATTTCATAACCATGTACCCATGTTCCGTCATCAGTTATGACTCTTTTCAGGAATTTTGGATCCTCGTTAACGTCAATCAGCAGCTCCTGACCGATGCTCATGCGACGTTTCTTTTGCTCAATATTTAACAATTTCAAATCAAACTTCATTGGCACACGTTTTATTCCCAAAACATCTGAATAAATTGCATGGCATGAGCCACTCAATATGCAGACATCGATAGCAACTGCTTCAATAGTAATTAGACAATTCTGCATAACAATTTTTTTCACTGTTTCCAAAGTTTCATCGGTTGTTGTCGTCCAGGTCCGTCATCGTCATTAACATCTCCTCGGCCTTCTGCGAAGAGTTTGTACCACTTATAAATTCTTTTATTTGCTCAAAGTAAACTCGGAAAATAAAATCTCATAACTTTTTATTTTATATTTCTCAAAAAAATTAATACAGATTCTTTGATCCATTTTTTTTAGTTTGAATAGTCGAAGACGTGCCAAAACGCTTCCCAATTTTTTATCGGTAAAAGAAAAAACTAACAATGCAAAACGAAGGTAGTGCTGTTATAATAAGAAATAGTATCAAACACTATGAAGAAGCTAAGTTGTGTTCAGGTATGTTTCAAGCAACTGTAACTATTGACACTGACAACAGATACACGGGCCGATTAAAAATACGTTCTGAATGAAAATAGTTTGTTTTCACATTATCCTCATTGTTTTATATATTTGTCCAATGTGAAACTTCGGATTTTACTTATCCCCTTCTCATTTCAAATAAGGTGCCACCGTCTTTAATCGTCAGTGTCATATTGGCGTTGCACATGATATCTTGTCCCAGCAGAAAGTCGCATCGTACAAAAACGTCATCTGCAATATACTTGTAAACGGATGTAGTGTCAGCAGTTTTGTCGATTGTCATTTCTACGGTCTTATCCTCATTATATATCCAAGGGGACCTTGATTGACATTTATTAATCCATGTGCTTGGCACCGTGTTCTTAAGTCTTCCTTGACAGGCGAGCACGTTAAACAAATGGTACTTCATTGTACGCAGCCAGATATCCGTCAAATGAGTTTTTGTTTTAATTCTACTTAACTAACACAATGATTCGCATAGAAAAGCGAAATTAAAATTAAAACAACAAGTAATTCCAATCAATAGAAATAAGTAAAAAAAAAATTTTTTCGCACGCTGAGCTTAGGAGCGGAAGAAAGAAACACGTCTTCACTGATCGAATGCCATCAATGAATGAATAAATTCATTTGATATGAAATTTTTCTATCTTTTTGGGGTAGTAGACATTTAATTATGTAAATCAAACCATACTTGATCAAACGCTTGTGCTGCTTCCAGATTTTTTGGGATTCCGGTGAGTCCATATAATAGATACAATTTCACTTGAGCTGGTTTATATTGGAGACATACGTCTTGAATTTGTGATTGTCCGGTGTTTTTTGGATTCGGGCATTCCCCTTTTTGTTTATGCAATAACGACAAAGTGGATCATCCACATGTCTGAATTGGTGCAGGTGCTCCCGAAAACAGCCATGCCCCTATAAGAATTGCTTCAAAAGGTAGTTGAACGTACCATGCTTGCGAGACACCCAATCGCTGATGTTCGGTATAAGCTCGAACGTCCACCGTCCTTTTTGCGAGGCTGCCTGGTCATTTCCAGGAACCTCCGCTCATCTTAGGGCATATATTGTCGCTCGTTCGTTGACCTCGATGTCGACCGGCTTGCAGTTTGCGAGAATGCTTATTGCATCTTCGTGAGCTACTTGCTGAACGCACAGCATACCCTGATGGAATTAAGACGGTACACGGAGGCAGCTCCTTTCATGTAAGATCTGTATCTAGTTACACTGGACCATACGGGCGTAGCATATCGGATGATGAATTTGCCGATTGTCTCGGCCACCAATATTTGACATGAGCCTTGCCAGGACTACCTGTTTCTTGGATGCTTTCTCGATAGCAAACTTTAGGTGGTTCGTAAAGTTGAGCCTGCAGTCCAGTATGACCTCAAGATATATAATGCACGGTGTTGACATTAATTCTTGTGACCCGACCCATATGCCTAGTGATTCCATTTTCTTCCTGCTGCATATTAGCACCCCTCCGTCTTATGATCTGCCAGTTCTAGACCATTGTGATGTAACCGGCCATTAATGATAGCAATGTAGCCGTTACATTTTCCCCGTAGTTCAGGGAGCGTTTTTGTGACCGCCACTTTTGCTATATCATCTGCGTAACCAACCACCTCCACTCGATCGCTCAGAAATGACCTTAGAATTTTAGCCAGATGCCTTGGGACCCGAAGATTGTCTAAAGCGCGCATTATGCAGCACCATCTCGTCGAATTGAATGCGTTCTTGATGTCCAAGGTGACTACTGTGCCGTACATTTTGGCACCCCAAAGCCATCTTTCGCTCGCAATTGCATTCCGTGCTATGTCGCAAACTTTGTTAATTACGTTGAGGGTGCTTCTATTTTTCCTGAAGTCAAATTGGTTTTGGTGTAGTCTAATTGGTCTTTCAGTGAACTCCTCAAGACGCCTACATATAATGCGCTCCAATACCTTGCCCATTGTGTCCAACAGACATATTGGCCTATAGGAGGACGGCTGGTCCGGTGGTTTGTTGCTTTTCGGTATCAATACCAGCCTCTGCCGTTTCCAATAATGGCTCTACGCAATTCGGATCGTTTCTTCTTATGCTCGGCCTGCAGGCGCAAAAATTTTTCTCTGCCTCTTGACTTTTGAGCTCGTCTTCGGGAGATGAGGCATTCCCTTCTCAATTGCGCTATTTCCTCATTCAACCAGTGGGTTGATATACGCCGATTGCTACTGCATTTCCTGGGCATCGACGCATCGCATGGTCGTGGAGAGTGAGGACCTCCAGGACTCTCCATTCAGAGGCAGAGGCAAGAGCCCTACTTGCAAATGTGAAGTCTATAAATAACTCCCCACGACTGTTTTGAAAAGTTGCACTGATCCCCGTGTTAAGAAGGATAACGTTCAGGCTGGCAAAGGCTTCTAGGACGGCTTGGCCCCTGGCATTAGACCTACTGCTCCCCCACCAATCGCCAAAGCATTAAAGTCCCTTTTTTTATGAGGGGGATTTTCCTCGGGTATTGGATATGAGCTCGTCCAAGAATGCGTTACATGCTACGAGATCATCACTTGGTGGTGAGTAGCAGCTGAATATGTGCATGCCCTTTATCCAGACATACACAAAACCTTTGTAATGTGGCGGTCCTCTGCTATCCATCGAGATTTGGCCGCAGTCCCAGATTGCGGCCATACCTGTACGATCCCATACCCTGGTGTTGTCCAACTGAGGTACACAGTAGGGCTCGCATACGACTGCGATGTCTGCATCTCTCTTCCGCAGTGCAGTGGTTAAGGTTGATTTGTAACAACTTAACCATTATTGTTCAGTTTCCTCATCGCGCTTTTGTACATGGGGCATCGGAAGCCGTAGGGTGATCATTGTTCCCATCAGAGCAGATTGAGCACTTGAGCTTGGCATCCTTTGGCCAAATGGCCTTTACTGCCACATCGCTGACACTCCCCTGTGCGGTCTACTGGGCTTTTGCACTGATAGGAAACATGCTCGAAACAGAGAAAGCGATAGCATCTGATCGGCGACTGATTTCCACTAATTCTGCAGCGAACCCAACCCACTCGTATGTGCCCCGCATCTAGCAGTTTCTGTGCCTCTGCGGCAGGTAACTCAATAATGGCATTTTGAGTACCGAGTATAGCTTCTACTACATTTCCAGGGGTAGTAACATCATCCAGATTCCAGCATTCTACCGTTTTAATGTTGGCAGAGGGTTTTCACGCCAGCTTTTTCATCCAGGACCTTGGTTATGGCCCCTTCCTACTGCTTTGCATTGTTGCTGCTTCCACCTTTAAGCTCGAGTAAAATTTCACCTTTTCGCGTTCTCCTAACCTTATTGACATTTGAGCCAAATTCCTGTAGCTCTGGTCGCTGCTTGATCAGTCTTAGCATGTCAGCGTAGGATGCTTCACTCTTCTTAGCTATAACTATAGCATCCGGTCCTATATGCTGTCGTTTCGCAGTGCTTTTTCCCTTCTCCTTTTCCCGTGGCCTCCTTCTCACTTCCCTTCAATCATTACCAGGTTTAGTGTTACCTGATGCAGAGGATTTTATACGTGTGGATGGCGCAGGCAGCTCACGACTTGGAATTTGATGGCTCCAATTGATCTATTGGGTTCTGCTGGACTGATTTCGCCTGCTGTACTACTGTGGACCCATGTTTCTTAGGTGGGTTACCAGATTGATCTTCCTCATCTCCTGTTACAATATAATTGGTTTCACTAGCTTACTATGAAGTCTCACCAAAGAGGTAACAATCGCTTTCATATGTGAGTTCACATTTCGCTTTGCCTCCATTGAGCTTGTCAGCTCTTTAAACTTACCGTCCATCTCCTCTAGGATATCTGCCTTGTTATTAGGCAAAACATTTTCCTCTGGTCAACTACCTGCCTTTTAGAGGGGATCTTCCTAACCTGCGTAGATTTGGCTTGTCTTCTGCAATAGCGCAGCAGCTTTATCCACCTCCCTAGCATCCGTGACCAATACAACAGGCCACACTGTTGCTCCCAATTTAAACGGTGAGGGTACTTCCTTGTCACACGTTTCCTCCCATGAAATTGATCGTGGGGTAAGTCACCGCCATGCCGGCGAACGGCTCACCCTTCCACTTCCCCTAAAAGCCATTTCCTCGCCATCACCTTGCTCATTCATCACGAAATTCAAAATTTTTTTAAATTTTAAAAGAAATTCAAAATTGAACGATTTTGGATTCCAATGAAAATAAAAAAAAATTCCGCACCCTGGCAGCACTGAAAAGTTATACCTCTGCAACCCTAGCCCTTACTTGGCCACACTGATCACATTTTCGTGGACGACAATATGCAACAGATAACGTCAGACTTCCATGACGCATTTGCATCCGAACCGAAGTTGATTGTAGATAATTAGATGAGTATGGCTCTGGAGTCTGGTGTTTAAAACGCATTCTAATAATAATACATGCATCACCATGAGCCTTTCCATCCGGATGATTTGTTGTATAAACTAAGTAGAAATATAAAGATGATTGTTTTTTATTATCTTGGAGCTATGAACATGATTAAAATGGCTACGTGGCATAGTGGTTAGAGCGTAGGACTGGCAAACCGAGGGCGTGGAGTTCGAGTCATCCACTGGAAATAAATATATTTTTTTTTTTTTTGATGAGAGAAATATTTTTGGTTTCGGTAGGGTGAAATTCAAAATGGTCATAGGTAATTTTGGTTAACGCTTTCCTTGCCGATCAAAAATTAAGCCACGCGTGGCTTGGGTAGTGTTTAGATGATGGACCGAACATAAACCAGGTGGCGAAAACGTGATTTTTAAATTTAAAATTTTGATTTGTTTTTTAGTTTTTATATTTTTTTTTTTTTTTTTTTTTATCATTCCATTGCTGGCATTCGATCAGTGAAGACGTGTTTCTTTCTTCCGCTCCTAAGCTCAGCATCGAAAAAATAAAAAAAAAAATTTCTATTGATTGCAATTTTTTGTTGTTTTAATTTTTAGTTCCCTTTTCTATGCAAATCATTGCATTAGTAAAGTAAAATTTAAAACATAGAAAGTAATCAATAGGAACCTAACACAAAATCGTTAAGATGCACTTTGCTCATCAAAAAAACAGTTCAACAACAAAGACGACAAGAAATGCATATTTCTCGTTTGTCTCTTCTTGTCCCAAAAACAAAAATGACTCCTCATTCTTAACCACCAAGTCGCCTGAGCGCAGGGCAAGTTCTTGTTCTCCTGCTCTTTGCTCTGACAGCGCGAAC
This sequence comes from Amiota minor, assembly GCA_037043295.1. Taxonomy (NCBI): domain Eukaryota; kingdom Metazoa; phylum Arthropoda; class Insecta; order Diptera; family Drosophilidae; genus Amiota; species Amiota minor. Next base: position 78,899 of record JBAMAW010002184.1, on the reverse strand, counting down.
TCCAGGTGCTCCTTACCATGGAGCACCCAATGCTCTTTCCCTCAACCGCCCCTGTACTCTACCCAAGGCTGCAACTGTATCAGCAACTACAACAACTATAACACAAAGCACTGCTTGTACATCAACAGCTTCATTGGTTGCATCAACAACAACAGTTTTCTCAACAACTGCTTCGATCGCGTCATCGTATGCAGTTACCGCAACAACAACTAATACCAAAACTCATATCCACAACAACAACAATGATTCGATCGCCTCTTTGCTCAACGCTGCGACAGTTATGCCTACACCAACAATTATCACAGAAGTACAAAACTCAAATAATAAAACTGGATCTGAACAGTTAGCTTCAAATAAAAGAAATAGAAAAACGCAAACACCAGCCATACCGACTGAACAATCACCAAACATTAACAAAAAGCCCAAAACAAACAAAGCGTCACCTACCATATCTTCTAATAAAACTAAACAAAAAAAAAGCAGACCACACTTAACTACTGGCTTGGCAAGCCATCTTCCAATTATTTTGGCATCTTAGATATTGACGATGACAATTTAGAAGAAGCGAAGAATACTATGGACAATGGTTCGAAGCGACCTCCAAAAGCTAATAAGCCACCACCTATTTATGTGCAGGGGGTAGAAGAAATCTCCATTCTTAATAATGCCTGTATGAAATTGTAGATCATAACTGTTTTGTTTTTTTTTTTGTGTATTTACTGAATCTCCTATATAATACATAGGACTAACAATAAGGTTACAAATCTTATAAAACTAATACACATGTGTCCCTCCTACAATGAAGAGGAAGGAGTTCACTTCGCACTACGAGCCTCTAATTAATCAAAAGGGCAGCACGATCATTACGGATCAGTCGAGATGAGTTCCTTGTATGGACAAGGACTCTGGCTAGGGGATTAACATGCCGAACTAATTTATCCATGTAAATAGCTTTACGCTTGGAACATTCATCTTTGACAGGTGGTACTTCCAGGTCCTTGTGAATGTCTTCATTCCTGATATACCATGGCGCTCCCGTGATTGTTCTAAGTATCTTGGATTGTGCTCTTTGTATAACTTCAATGTTACTCGCGCTCGCGGTACCCCACAATTCAGAACCATAAGTCCAAATTGGTTTACATTACAATAACAGATTTTTTGGGTTTCAGTTGAGTCCTTATAATAGATACAATCTCACTAGCGCTTGTTTTTAATGGAGACATGTTTACTGAATTTGTGATTGTCTGTTGAGGAAGCACAAATTTGTTAGTAGGTAGATTAGGTTGAAACACGCGCTCAAGATGGTTGGCAAATACATTAGCCTTCTCTTCATCAGACCGAGCCCACATTCCGTTTCTGTCTCTAATAGGTGAGTCCAGCTCCATAGGAGTTTTTAGCGATTTATGCGCTTTCCAAAGTGAAGATCTAGTGTTTGTGGGTGATAGGTTAGAGATATAGCGCCTTTGTGCCTCGAGCTGGTCGCTTAAAAGAGCTTTGGCTAGTTTTTTTGTTGCATCTTTTAGCCTTTGTTTTGAAGAAAGAGATCTGTGCTGTTGCCATTCTCTTCTCAATTGTCGTTTAGAAGCAACCAGTTCTTCAATTTCCCTATTTGAGAACGATTTTCTATTGAACTTGTGAGCAACAATCCCAGGCGTTGATACCTCAGCTGCAGCTACCAATACGGAACTTAATTCATTAACAGATTTGTCAATATCGCTTTCAGAGTTGATCGCAGGTGCAATTTCAATGTGAGAACTAATATACTTTTTATATTGCAACCAATTAGTATTATTAGATATGAGACTATAAGGGCGATCCTCAAATATTGGAAAATCGAGTAAAACGATATCAACGCGGGAGTGATCGGAAGAGAGTTCATCGTGAGTAACTGCTGATATGAGGTTTCTTGGTATATTTTTTGTGATACCGAAGTCGATGATATCAGGAGTTTTTCTTAGATCCGCCGGCCAGTATGTAGGCCTACCCGGAGAAACGAAGTCTAGCTTGTTTTGACAATTTACAAGAGTACTGTAAAGTTGCCGGCCTTTTGGATTTACTAAACGTGACCCCCAATAAGTGTGTTTAGCATTATAGTCACCGGCCGCCAAAAATCGTGCTCCAAGGCTATCAAAGAAATTTTTAAAAACATCCGCAGATATAGCAAATCGTGGAGGACAATATACAGCAGATAACGTCAGATTACCATAACGCATTTGCAACCTGACAGAAGTAGCTTGTTAAATAACTAGATGAGTACGACTCTAGGGTCTGGTGTTTAATACGCTTTCTTATAATAATGCATGTTCCACCATGAGCCTTTCCATCTGGATGGTTAGTTGTATAAACTATATAGCCTGGTATAAAGAAGTTGTTTTTGCTAGTCAAATGAGTCTCACAGACTAACAACACATCTACGTTGTTGTCCTCTAGATACTTCATCAGCTCTAGTTTGTGCTGTGAAACGCCATTTGCGTTCCAGTGAGTTATTTTTAAATGAGCCATTACGGGGAATTTAACTTATCCAAAATTTTCATTTGGATTTTCAACATCTCTTGAAAAGAGTTTTGCATCATTAATATTGATTGATTCAAGGTCTGCAATAAATTCACCAACATAGACTCACTAGAACTTAGTGGTTGCAACACTGGCTCATTACACGCATTTAGAGTTGGGGTAGTTTGTAAGACTGGCTTATTATGTTGAGACATTGGAGCCTTAGGCTTCACAATCTTTTTCACAGTTTCTTGTTGAACGCCTAAGCGCAGGGCACCTGCATACGACACCTTTGAAGTTAAAGGAATATTAGGAGGTGGACACATAACCGTCGCTGATTCTGTACGATTAGCCTCACGGCTAAAATGGGCGGAATTTTTTTGTGACTGCAACCTGTTCTTCAACTCATACTTACGTTCTTAAAACATTGCCCAATGATGAAGTTCGTATCCAACCGGCAGAGCCCCTACATTAAAAAAAAATCATTGAATTGCTAAAAACCAGAGATACGAATTATTACACTTTCAAGCCCAAAGATGAACGATGTTTTAAAGTTATGTTGAGACACCTTCATCAATCAACAGACACCGACGACATAAAACGCGAACTGAAGATATTAGGCCACGAAGTTATAAATATACATAATATCCTACAAAGAACAACCAATAAACCATTCCCTTTGTTCTCAATTGAACTTAAAAGTAGTTCAACCAATAAAAATATTTATAATATTGCGACATTACTACATACCAAAATTAAATTTGAGGGCCCCCTCAACAAGAGAATGATAGTGCAATGCAGCAACTGCCAAAAATACGGGCACACCCGAAACTATTGTACCAGGGATCCAGTATGCGTCAAATGTGCTGGTAAGCACAAAACAATCGACTGTTGTATGGAGTCAACTACTAAAATAAAATGTGCTCTATGTGGTGGAGCTCATACAGCCAACTACAAGGGTTGTTAAATATACAAAACCCTTAAAATCCAACGGTTTCCTGCCCTTCGACCCAAAATATTGACGGATCTCACAAAAGTTCAGCAAATGCCCATAACGTCCCGTAAAGTGGAGAATGGTATAAGCTACGCGCAAATTACAGCTGCGACTCCCCAACCACACCCAATCAACCGACCAACCCAAAAATCTAAAGTCATCTCAACTGAGAATCCGACCATAGAAAGTAATTCCTCCCATCAAAACAACAATAATATTATGCCAAATGACGATTCAGCTGAACTTAAAATCAGATGAAGCAATTGATTCAACAGGTGACTAACATGATGAATATAATCACCATCCTGATAACCAAACTTGACAAACAAAATGGACAATAAATTAAGAATTATTGCGTGGAATGCCAATGGTTTGCACAAACATATCCTTGAACTCCAACTGTTTCTAAATGACAATATGATTGACGTAGCTCTAATCTCTGAAACCCATTGCACAAGTAATCACTACTTGAGCATTCCCGGATATAAAATATATAAAACAAATCACCCGGATGGTTCAGGACATGGTGGCACTGCTATCATTGTTAAAAACAATACTAGACACGTTGAACTAGAAAATTATCAACACGCTCACATTCAGTCGACCAAATTGCTATTGGAAGACAAATATGGACCTTTCACAATAGCAGCGATTTATTGCCCACCTAGACACTCAATCTCAACAGCTCAATTTAAGGACTACCTTAAAGAGCTTGCTCCAAGGTTCTTCGTAGCAGGTGATTACAACACGAAAATGGAAACTTGGGTTCAAGGCTGACAAACACCAAAGGGAAAAACTTGCTAAGTGCAATTCAAACGATTGGGGGGATGCACTTAAGTACAGGTGAACCCACATATTGGCCAACAGATCGGACTAAAATACCGGATTTAATAGACTTCTGTGTATTAAAAAACATGAATATAACACATTTCAAAATTGACTCCCGACTTGAACTTTCTTCCGATCATTCACCAATACAAGTTAAATATAGTTGAGCAATAAAAAAAAGATCAACCCGCGTGCAAAATGTATAATTTCAGAACTGACTGGGAGGCGTACAGAGAATTTATTGACAATAGCCTCACAATAAATGTACCTCTTAGAGAACCTGACGATATTGAAAAGTCAGTGATATACTTGAATGACATTATAAACGAAGCAGCTAATAGAGTAACGCCTGATCTTAATCCAAAAGAGGACAACTATATTTTCCCCCACTCAATAAAAATTCAAGTCGCGAACAAAAACAAACTGCGTAAGATCTGGCAAAGGACGAGAGATCCAAATGACAAAGCTAAACTTAACAAAGGAATCAAAGATTTGAAAAACAGTCTAAGGAATTTTAAAAATGAACAATTTGTAAATTATACAAAAACATTATCGCCGACATCTGACACTAACTACTCATTATGGATGGCTGCTAAGCACTTTACAAATCGCACCTTCCACCAGCCGCCACTTTTAAAATCGGATGGGACATGGGCTAGAACCAACTATGACAAAGCTTCACTACTGGCAGACTATTATGAAAGGGCTTTTACTACCAATCAATCTAATAGTAACACCAATTTGTACAACAGGACTCCATCTCCACAATACTGTACAAAAATGATTTCAACCAATGAAGTTAGGCAATGTATTGAAAAGCGCACTAGTCAGAGAAAAACGCCAGGTTATGACCATATAACTGGAAAGTTACTCAAAGAGCTCCCTGCGAAGGCAATCGTATTTATTAGGAATTTGTTCAATGCTATATTAAGACTAAAGCACTACCCATCTTTATGGAAGGTTGCTGAGATAATAGCCATACCCAAACTGGGCAAAGATCCAACCAAGGCGTCCTCGTACAGACCAATCAGCCTGTTGCCCTCACTTTCTAAAGTATTTGAACGTCTCCTACTTGACCGAATACAACCAATACTAGACGTGAACAGAATCATACCTGACCACCAATTCGGGTTTAGACAAAGTCACTCCACAATTCAGCAAGTCCACAGAGTAACTCACAAAATTTTAAAGGACCTTGATGAAAAAAAGTTCTGTGTTGGTGTTTTTCTGGACATAGAAAAGGCCTTCGACAAAGTCTGGCACGACGGCCTACTGAGTAAAATTAGGACCGTATTTCCAACTGATCTATTTGAAATCATTAAAAGCTACCTTGACTCTCGCTATTTCTACGTTAAATGTAAGGATGAATTTTCGACGCTAAGACAGATGAGAGCAGGAGTCCCTCAAGGAAGCGTGCTTGGTCCTATGTTGTATACTTTATACACATCAGACATCCCAACTCCAGGAGATAACTCGGCAATGGTGGCTACCTTCGCTGACGATACAGTACTAATGTACTCCCATAAAAATTTAGTAGTAGCAACAACTAAGCTGCAGAATATTCTTGACAAAGCTTGCAATTGGTTTGATAAATGGAAAATAAAAGTGAATGAACTAAAAACGACGCAAGTGATATACACAACACGGACAGCTTATCAGCCAAGACAATTAAAAATAAAAGGTACTGACATTCCATATGCATGCATATTGATAGTAAACTGACATGGAAACATCATATCAAAAAAAAAAAGAGAGATCAACTCATATTAAAATTTAAGCAGCTATACCCGCTTCTTAACAGTAGTTCTAAGTTAACAACCAATGGGAAATTGGCAATATACAATAGTGTAATTTAGCCTATATGGACGTACGGCATGCAATTATGGGGTACAGCCAAGAAAACTAACATTAACATTATTCAGCGTCAACAATCGAAAATACTTCAATCAATAGTTAATGCGGACTGGTTTATATCTAACTATGAAATTCACAAAGACCTCGGCGTAACTATGATTCAGGAAGAAATCATTAATGCTAGGTACCACAAAACATTAGAGCGACATACCAAAGTAGAAATAACAGACCTTCCATCTCACGAATTGTCTAGACGTAGACGCTTAAAACGAAGCAGACCAGTCGATCTGACCTAACTTAGGTTACGGGTGGTGCTGAGAGGCATCTTGCGGTTGTTGGCCTGCCGCAAGTAGCTCTCAAAAATGAGGCCTAAGACACCCAGTAATCCAGTCCATTATTCAAGAGACCATTCGAAAATGTTCGATTTTGTCTACTGCCTTTTCCCCTCTTATTGTTAAAAATGTACTTAGTGTTTTCTTTTATATTTAAGATATAAGATGTCGGAAAACAATAGCACATATCCAATCGGCAAAAAAAAAAAAAAAAAAAAAATTTTTAAAAACGCTTTGTAACTACAACAAATATGTGGCTATAAAACAAAACTTTTATGGTCAATATAAACTTATTGAAGTTTAATCTATATATCTGAAATTGAACCCAAACTAGTAAGAACATTATCTTCGACTATGCCGTTCATTGTAGTATTCAAATGAATAGTTTGTATGGGAGGTACATGAATTCAAATTGGTGGTTTGTATGGAAGGTGACCCTCCCCACCCTAGTGGTCCGATTGGGCGGGTTCTGACAAATGTCCTGCGTATGGTAATAGGAAAGGTTCGTGCAAAATTTCAGCTCTCTAGCTCAAAAACTGAGGGACTAGTTTGCATACATACAGACGGACAGACGGACATGGCTTAATAATTCGTCTAATCGAACTGATCAAGAATATATATACTTTATGATATATAAAGTCTTTTTTGTCTCCTTCTGCCTGTTACAAACTTCATGACAAACTTATAATAATATTCACTTCCGTGAAGAGTATAATAAGAGTAGTAATACATACTATTGTATTTAATTAAGATTTTCTAATATAATGGTAATTGGTAAAAAATTGTAGATTATGTTTATGTTACTAAGATTTAGGTTGCCCAGAAGCTCCACTATGTTCAAATTGGTTTGATTTTGAAACCGCTGTAATGGAATGCACAATGAGAGTAGGTGTTGCACAGTTGCAACATCGTTGCAAAGAGGGCAAGCATCGTGTTGTAATAGGGTAGACACGAAGGCTCCGTCTGACGCATTTGTGGTATGCTGGTTCAATTAATTTGATGTTGGTTTTAGCTGCATTCCCATAAATAGATTGGCCGTAGTCAAACTTACATAACATAATTGACCTATTTATCCTACATTCAACAAATTATTAGTGTGAACAAAAGAATACTTAGATGTAAGGTATTTTATAATATTAAGTTTGGCAGCTAGGATACCTATAGTAGGTGTTTTAGGGATATTTACAATGTTAAACTTAAGGCTAATATAATTACATTGCTTTTTCTTACAGATATGAAATAGTTTACATTTGTCTAGTAAAAGCGTGGGACCAGAAACTAATGGCCACGTAGAAATATCTGAGAGGATAGATGAAAAATTAGATTCTACAATGTTTAAATTTTTGATTTTTGTGTATACTAGTACATTGTCAATAGAAAAATCATCAGAGTATGACAAATTTTCGGCGAAGCATTTAAGCTTTTAACACAACAAGGGGTCCTGTACATAACTTACATCTATAATGCAATACTGCGACTGCAGCACTTCCCCGCGCCATGGAAATATAATAATTTTTATTATTTTCTTTTTTGTCTATGTATAAATAAATAAATTTCACTTAATTTTTATTATTTTCTATGTGTGTTTGTGTTTGGTTTGGTTTCACTGATCTTCACTGATATCAAGTCTTCTTTTGGTATATCAATCTTTCGGCATTTGTTTTTTGTTGTTTCTCTTGTTCATTTTCTTATGCTTACGTGCTGATTCTCGAAGCGTTCATATCACCCTGATATCAGCTTCCGCTCCTCATTTGTACGAAACCACTATATCCAGTGACTCCACCTCAATCAGCGCGGTTGATTTATAACTTAAATACGCTTCAGTTTTGTTCTTTACCAACAGATGCTTTGCAGACTACATTGCTGCTTCCCACAGAACTCCAAAATGTGGTGATCTTGGGAGAATGAACTTGAATTCAAATCTTTGACAAGTACTTTATGCGTTGACCAGGTCAAGCTCATCCGGATGTAACAATCGCTTCTTCCAGTTGGCTAGCTTGGCTGCTGCTCCGACAAAGTTAGTCGCGCTATCGCAGTACACGGTTTGTGGCAATCCCCGTCGTGACACGAACCTGCGAAGACGTAAGAGAAATGCATTAGTAGACAATTCAGTTACTAGCTTTATGTGGACCGCCTTTGAAGAAAAGCATACAAAAACTGATGCATAACTCTTATATGGATCCATTCCTCGTATTTTGTGTGAAGTCAGAAAGGGACCGCAAAAATCAACTCCTGGCGCTGTTTCAAAAAACGATCTGCTGGAAAATGTCCCATTATTTGCCTTTCTAGTTGAGGTTTGTATCGGAAGCAATGTATACAATTACGCACAACCTTTCTCATTACCTCTCGAGCGTTGATAACACAGAACATTTCACGCAGTAGTGAGATTAGAACTGATGATCTTGCGGTAAAAGTGCTGGAAATTTAACGTTGTATTGTAAATCTGTGTTTGCAAATCTGCCACCCACTCTTACCACATACACTGTCTTGTTCATCTGTTTCATTACTTGTATGAACGGGGTCAAACGTTGTATAAGGACGTGTTTCCTTCGTAGTGCATCAATTTTTGCTTGAAAGCTACGTGTTGTATGCGTTCAACAATTATAATTCATTCACTGGAATCTGCGAAACATTGATTGACCTTAGGTTAGGATTTGCTTGAACGTGATTAAAACAACGATATATACATGACATGATTCTTAAAATACGCATGTATGATGAATTGTTGCATATAATGCTGTCGATGATTGACTCTCCTTGAATGTCAATAATATTTACAACCATAGCGTGTGGGCGTACTTCTTTGGCTGATGACTCTGAATTTTGCGTAACTGGCCAGGTTTCAGATGAATCCAATAGAAAATGAGGCCCGGTGAACCAAATGTTTTGACACAAATCTGTTGCGCAACATCCCATTTATACAATATCAGCTGAGTTCGTGGTTGACGGTACATGTCGCCAGACAATATCCTTTGAATTTTGTTGTATCTCTGATACACGATTAGCGACAAAACATTTTAACTGTGTTGCGTGTAATTTTAACCATCAGCAAATGACCCGACTTGCGTATGGTGTAATTTTATGTGCAAACTTATGCCACGTTCGACACAATGACAAAGCTGCACAAAGTTCTTACCGAGATAAAGATTGTGTTCTACTTGGAGCTATCTTTGATTTGGCTATCAACAAATTTACATTTATTCTTTTGTCAGTACCTTCTCGAACATATATGCATTACCAATATCCTCTCTCGCAATTGTTCTCAGCTGAAGTGTTCACAAAACGTGGTATTCTTAATTGTGCTGTATTTCGCAAGTCCGCTTCGAGCTCTTGCCATATGTTGAGTAGCTTCCCAGTAATTTGTTCATCCCATCTGAGTTTTTTGATAGTTAGATCTTGGATAAACATTTTACATTGGATAATTATGGGACTTATAAGTCCTAATCGATCGAAAAGTTGCAAGATGGTAGATAACGTTGTGCATCTGGTTGGTGAACTTACTGAATTGAAATCGGGACGAAAGAGAGAACTATCAAGAATCGGCCAAGTGTTTTCGTAACTGCTTGTTCATCGGGTGTAATGAGCACTTCTTATGTTGATGGCTTTATTAATACTGCTGATTTACTACTAATATTTGTTAAATGCAGTACAGCTTCAGACAGTAATGCAGTAATTTGATTCATTTAAATTTTCAACTCTTCAACACAATCTGCACCAGTCAGTAGATCGTCGACATACATATCAGCATAGACATCAGCTACTATAGGATAAGTCTGCTCCCACACATCTGCTATATGTTGCAGACTGCGAACTGCTAGAAATGGATCTGCTGATAATCCGTATGTCACGGTGTCAAGCTGGTATGTCTTTATGCCACTTTCAGCGTTTGGTCTCCAAAGAATTAGTTGAAAAATTCTGTCACGTTCGTCTACCAGGAATTGTCGGTACATGTTCGTGATATCACCCGTCAAAGCAAATCGGTGTAGTCGAAACGACAGAATTGTTGTTACTAATGTTTATTGTATTGTCGGGCCAACCATGAGAATATTGTTTAACGACTTAGTTGAACTGCTTTTGATCTATGCATCGAAAACTACTCGTTGTTAAACTCTGTGGTCTCAGTACACAATGAGGCGGTATGTAGAAATGAGGCTTGCTTACATCCATTTCGTTTAAAATTGACATATTGTATGACCAAGTGTGATTTATTCATTCATGAAGTCGCTATATGCAGCTTTCAATTGATGGTCGTTATCCAGCTTCCGTTCAAACATATAATACTAAACCGCTTCTTTGCCATTTCCAGAGTATTTCCATGTGCCCGTGGGTTTTCTTTGAATGGGAGCCGAACTTGGATTCGTCCATTTGATTGCAACATGACTGTTTTGATGAAGTGATTCTCACAGCGTTGCTCTTCATCTATTACTTGTTTTGAAGGTGTCTTTTACTTTTCAAGCTCCCAGAATCTCTCTAGGCGTCAAGTGGTGTTCATTCCTGAATTGAATTACACCGATATACTTGCTGTTGTGAACTCGTTTTTTGATACGTGCTATAATGTAGCCAAACGCAGTATTGATCATGCATGGCTTGTCTGCACCGAGTATGTATTTTACCTCACGTTTTGCATAGAAAAAACCTTCTGTACCTATTAAAATATCAATTTTGCATGTTTTTGCAAACCAAGGAACACCATTCGTATTCTGATCCTCTTGATCTTAAAGTAGTTGTCACACTATGATGTATTTGCATTCGTAGCTCCGCTATTCCACTAACTTCTTGGTGTATCATTTCCCTTCGTAGCTGTATCCGGTTTGCTGCTTGCTCAGTAATGAAGTTGACTTTAGAACAAGAATCTAATAAAACTCGCACTTGCTGGAACTGACCATATTTAACTTTTGTTAGTACCATTGCTGTGGGTATGAGGCCTCTTTCTGAAGTTCGTGTCATCAATGATGTGTGTTGCTACAGCTGGTGATCTTGATTATCGCTGGGAATTTCTCTATTTCGATTGGTGGTAAATTGATCTGGTTCGGCACTTGCTGACATGCTATGTAATAGTGTATGATGTTTTGTTTTCCACACTTTGCAGCGAGATTCTTATTGACTATTCTTGGCTTTATGATTTTTTCGAAGACAATTAAAATATAGCTTGTGCGGCAGTGTTACATATTTGTGGTAACGGCATATCTCCAAATATCTTGCAATTGCTTATTATCCTGTGAGTTACAATGCACACATTTATCCTGCGAAGTGACAAACGACTTGGACCATGACACCTGTTTGGGTTGACGGTTTCCATTCAATTGCTTTTCAGGTTTCACTATGCTCTGGCGACTTTCCAAAAATTGGCATCTTCGTGTCGTGTGAATCTGCATCTATTAAATGTTTAATGGCGCTCAATAATCTTTTATATTCTGCGTAATTGTCGTTGAAGCTAGGTAATTTTAATTTGTGCAACCGATTATTATTGGCAGAGTTAACAAGTGCCGAATTATTTAAGACGCTTGTATCTGTCACTTGACCCGTATGCACTTTTTCTTTACGTGAAATAATCACTGTTTTTGCTTTGAGGTACCAATCCTCTGATTCTCCACGTCCATCATCTGTACAATTTAAATTTTCAATCCGTGTTTGAATTGCACAGATCTGAGGGAAGTATGTCTCGAGCACTTGTAGCCTACAATCTAGTGCTATTACGTTATTATGATAGTCTCCACTAGCAACCCTTTCTCTTAGTCTCTCAATGCTTTTTTGCATTACACTCTGCTGTTGCCGTAATGTTATTAATTTGGCCTCCTTTTCTGATCACTCATTGTAAATAATTCCTTTTTTTTTATATGTATTAAATTATTTAGTTGATTGCAACACAAATGTTGAAACAAATATTAAATGGTTTAAAGTTCAGCAGCAAAGAAAAAAAATTAAAACTAGAAACGGCATTGGGTTCTTTTGTTCAGCAGAAATTCCTGTACATGTATTTTTGAGTTATCGTCCCGTGGAGTTAAGTCGCATTGAAAATTGGATCACAATGAAAATTGGATTTGTTATAAAACTTGAAATCAAATCTTTAATTATACAAGCATTAAATATTGCCCAAGTTCAGCAACAAAATCATTTATATATACAAGCGTTAAATGTTGCCCAAGTGTAGCAATAAATTCCATTAATGATTAATTTTTATATGCCATCAACAACGAATAATGACCCCGAAACAAAATGAAAATGCAATGCATTTAAATTACATACAAAGGGATATTTAAGTAAATAAACATTTCCAAAGTATATACATGAATATGTATGTAAAGACAAAATAACACAAGTGCAACTTATGTTCTGGTTATGACCGCTATAGCGGCTCCGGTTGCTGTATGAACTTATGTACTTTGATTATGAACAAATTATATGGTATACTAACAGTTCAGCTGATTTCTGATTTCTATTTATGTATTTGTAAGTAATGTTCATAAAGTACTTAAGTGTGGTATTGGTAAAGTCGTTGCAGGGAACTGGAAAATCCTTGAAAATTATGTCTCTTGGCTGACGGTGATGTTGTTGTTACTTCCTTGTTACTTCCTTGTTGGAATGAACCTTTCCTTGTTTTGCGTTTCAGCTACACGGGTGATCTTGTCCTGTCACGGTCGCCAAATGTTTGCTGACTCCTCTCAGCTTTGCTTTGGAATATGGACCCTTGTAGTGACTGAAACATGAAACACTGGAGCAATGTTACCGAATAGTGAAATGCATGACAGAAGTACTGTAGGAAAAATTGTCATCACTTCATGTACAAATAGGGGACACAGCCTTTCGCATTCTCCAAATCAACGCTGGTGTACCGCAGGGTAATTTGATTGGACCCGTGCCGTACACACGTGTATAGTCAGATATGGATAACGTTTACTGCCAACCTCTCTTCGTCGCATATAGCTGGTGATGCATCTAAGGCAGTTCAACAACAAGTTGACAATATTGAACATTGGTTTTGAAGTGCAACCGTCACATTTACCATTTGTGCGAATTGATTAAGATATCATACCTCCTTGCAACACCACCAAATATCTAGTAATGCATTTAGATAGAGATACAAAAACACCTTTAGTCAAAACAGAAATTCAGAAATTTGGTATTAATTATCAATCACTATCAATTTTTCGGACAACAGTTCAGATAGAAGGCGTCTTAAGAGGTTTCAAGTACTTCATCTACTTTGCAGATTATAAGCATTAATACCTGTTAAGTCTTAGTAGTAATTGTTACAAGTAGGTAATGTTCTTAGTCATAAATTTTTGTTAATTATAAAATGGTTTAGGAGTACTCAAAAATTATATCCTACAACGAGTAAGATAATTTTAGTAGCAACGACTATAGTAGGTAGGTAGGTAGGGTATCCCAAAATTTTCGATTTTTGGAACTCATACCCTCTAACTATATTTGTTTAGTATACGAAGGTTAAGCACTGTAAATACATTATAACACGATAACAAATCACGATTTCGAGTAAGTTTGGCAACGTACTCAATAGTTGCGAAATGTAAGTTTCCAAACACGAGCCTGGAGTGATATAAATTACAACAATTGAAGGACTAATTTGACACTAGGTGAGAATCCCGAAAGAGTCTGGCCTTTAGGCTAACGACCTAATGTCAGTTGAAAAAGCTAATTGTTACGACACTACAACTAGCCTCGGATAATGATGGAAATCATATCTAATATCGACCCTCGCAACGAATTAATAACAACGATTTGAAAATAGCAACGTGGAATATTTTGACGATGTTACGGCCAGGCAAAATGGCAGAGATTGCTGATGAGCTAATAAAATACAGAATTCAAATTTATGCGCTCCAAGAAATTAGATGGAAAGGACATGGCGAAATAAAGAACAGAAAGTACTCCATATATTTTAGTGGTGGTGAAAGACAGGGGCAAAAAGGTACTGGTTTCTATGTTGAAAATTAAACAAGAAATAGTTTAATCAGATTTCTTCCTATAAATGATAGAATATGCTACCTAAAACTTAAAGGAAAGTTTCAATATATTTCAATAATCAATGTATACGCTCCTACTGAGGAAGCAGATGAAAATGTAAAAGACGAATTTTATCAAGCGCTTGATCAGATTTGCGCTTAAATTAGCAAACATGATATCCTTGCATCGCTGGGAAACTATAACGCGAAGATTGGAAAGGAAGAGTGGCTTTTAAATTCTGTCCCCCGAAGACATTCGTTACACGAAGCCACAAATAACAATGCCATGCGCCTTTGTAATTTTGCAGCATCACATGGTCTCTGGATCAGAAGCACTTCGTTTGATCATAAGCGAATCCATAAGCAAACATGGAAAATTCCTGGGCGTAGAGGTGGCAATCAGATAGATCATGTTCTAATAGATAAGAGGCATGCATCCTCAGTAATAGATGTGAGATCGTTTAGAAGAGCATGCTGTGACTCAGACCACTTTCTGGTTATATCCAAACTACGACAGCGCATTTCAAGGGTGAATGAAGCTAAATGCTGCAGAAGACTAAGATGGAATGTTGATATGCTGATGGTAAACCATGAAGTCCAACAAAAATACGAACGAATTTTAAGTAACAATCTAAATAATGATGTACCAGCGGAAATTGAGACGGAAACTAATGATATAGAAGCCACAGTGAAGAATATTAAAAACGCGGTCCTCAATGCCGCCAACGATGTCGTGGGTCCTACAAGAACTGTGAAAAACGAATGGTACGATAGCGAATGTATTGAAGCAAACCGACTCAAGCAGGAAGCGCGCCAAAAATATCTGTCGAGAGGAACCCGATCTAATCTATATGTATATAAAGAAAAAAAGAAAAAATGCATCAGAAAAAGAAAAAGAAAATATCTAAGAGATCAAGCTGAACAAATAGAACGAGATTTTCATAATAAAAGCGTAAAATCAGCCTACCAAGACATTCGAAAAACTACAGATACATATAAGCCTAGAACAAATATAGTAAAAGAAAAAGATGGTAACATACTAAGTGACAAGAACCAAATCATGAGCCGATGGAGAGAATATTTTAATGAAGTGAACTTTTAAACTGCAGAAAATTTTATAGAAGAACCTACAATAGATGAATTATCTGCAGCCCTAGAAAAGCTTTAGAATAACAAAAGTAGTGGTGAAGATAATATCCCGGCTGAGCTGCATAAGTATGGAGGGGTAGAATTATGAAACCATTTGCATAAATTGGTTCTTAAATTATGGCGTAGCAATGAATTACCCAATATGTGGCGAACTAGTTTAATAATGCCAGTACATAAAAAAGGTGACAAAACCAATTGAATGCCAAAAGAAAGAACTACGAGAAAAGTAATGTTACTAAACCCAATTGGAGGTAAACGTCGAGGACGTCCAAGAAAACGCTGGCTAGATGATGTTGAAGCCAATTTAAGTTTTATGAACATTCGGAATTGGAGAGAGAGGGCGATGGATAGGGACGCATGAAAGAGAATAGTTGCAGAAGCAGTGCCACACCGGACGGTAGAGATAAGAAGAAGAAGATTTTTTTTTTTTTATTCCTGATTGGATATGTACTGTTGTTTTACTACATCTCACATCTTAAATATAAAAGAAAACACTAAGTACATTTTTAACAATAAGAGGGGAAAAGGCAGTAGACAAAATCGAACATTTTCGAATGGTCTCTTAAATAATGGTCTGGATTACTGGGTGTCTTAGGCCTCATTTTTGAGAGCTACTTGCGGCAGGTCATCAACCGCAAGATGCCTCTCAGCGCCACCCGTAACCTAAGTTAGGTCAGATCGTCTACGTCTAGACAATTCGTGAGATGGAAGGTCTGTTATTTCTAGATTGGTATGTCGCTCTAATGTTTTGTGGTACCTAGCATTAATGATTTCTTCCTGAATCATAGTTATGCCGAGGTCTTTGTGTATTTCATAGTTAGATATAAACCAGTCCGCATTAACTATTGATCGAAGTATTTTCGATTGTTGACGCTGAATAATGTTAATGTTAGTTTTCTTGGCTGTACCCCATAATTGCATGCCGTACGTCCATATAGGCTTAATTACACTATTGTATATTGCCAATTTTCCATTGGTTGTCAACTTAGATCTACTGTTAAGAAGCGGGTATAGCTGCTTAAATTTTAATATGAATTGATCTCTCTTTTTCTGAATATGATATTTCCACGTCAGTTTACTATCAATATGCATGCCCAGGTACTTTGCCACATTGCTTAATGGAATGTCAGTACCTTTTATTTTTAATTGTCTTGGCTGATAAGCTGTCCGTGTTGTGTATATCACTTGCGTCGTTTTTAGTTCATTCACTTTTGTTTTCCATTTATCAAATCAAGTGCAAGCTTCGTCAAGAATATTCTGCAGCTTAGTTGTTGCCACAACTAAATTTTTATGGGAGTAAATTAGTACTGTATCTTCAGCGAAGGTAGCCACCATTGACGAGTTATCTCCTGGAATTGGGATGTCTGATGTGTATAAAGTATACAACATAAGACCAAGTACGCTTCCTTGAGGGACTCCTGCTGTTATCTGTCTTAGCGTAGAAGATTCATCCTTACATTTTACGTAGAAATAGCGAGAGTCAAGGTAGCTTTTAATGATTTCAAATAGATCAGTTGGAAATACGGTCCTAATTTTGCTAAGTAGGCCGTCGTTCCAGACTTTGTCAAGGGCTTTTCCATGTCCAGAAAAACACCAACACAGAACTTTTTTTCATCAAGGTCCTTTAAGATTTTATGAGTTACTCTGTGGACTTGCTGAATTGTGGAGTGACTTTGTCTAAACCCGAATTGGTGGTCAGGTATGACTCTGTTCACGTCTAGTATTGGTTGTATTCTGTCAAGTAGGAGACGTTCAAATACTTTAGAAAGTAAGGGCAATAGGCTGATTGGTCTGTACGGGGACGCCTTGGTTGGACCTTTGCCGAATTTGGGTATGGCTATTATTTCAGCAACCTTCCATAAAGATGGGTAGTGCTTTAGTCTTAATATCGAATTGAACAAATTCCTAATAAATACGATTGCCTTCGCAGGGAGCTCTTTGAGTAACTTTCCAGATATATGGTCATAACCTGGCGTTTTTCTCTGACTAGTGCGCTTTTCAATACAGTGCCTAACTTCATTGGTTGAAATCATTTTTGTACAGTATTGTGGAGATGGAGTCCTGTTGTACAAATTGGTGTTACTATTAGATTGATTGGTAGTAAGAGCCCATCCATAATAGTCTGCCAGTAGTGAAGCTTTGTCATAGTTGGTTCTAGCCCATGTCCCATCCGATTTTAAAAGTGGCGGCTGGTGAAAGGTGCGATTTGTGAAGTGCTTAGCAGCCTTCCATAATGTGTAGTTAGTGTCAGATGTCGGCGATAATGTTTTTGTGTAATTTACAAATTGTTCATTTTTAAAATTCCTTAGACTGTTTTTCAAATCTTTGATTCCTTTGTTAAGTTTAGCTTTGTCATTTGGATCTCTCGTCCTTTGCCAGATCTTACGCAGTTTGTTTTTGTTCGCGACTTGGATTTTTATTGAGCGGGTAAAATATAGTTGTCCTCTTTTGGATTAAGATCAGGCGTTGCTCTATTAGCTGCTTCGTTTATAATGTCATTCAAGTATATCACTGACTTTTCAATATCGTCATGTTCTCTAAGAGGTACATTTATTGTCAATAAATTCTCTGTACGTCTCCCAGTCAGTTCTGAAATTATTCATTTTTCAGGCGTGTTGATCTTTTTTTATTGCGCAACTATATGCAACTTGTATTTGTGAATGATAGGAAGAGAAGAAGAATTTGACACTAATAAATTCAATATCAGATGGTAAAACAATCGGACGGTAGATTTGACTTTATTGAAGTAAGAACACATCCACCTCGACGCATCTGACGATCATTAATCATTACAAAATGATTACCGAAAATTTCATTATTGAGAACATTAGATGTAAGCCATATCTCTAACATTTTGATATTAAATAGAAATCTGCTCTAGGCTGGAAATTAGTTTTTTAAAGCCGGGTTTGGAACAGAAGTTGCATTAGACTGTACCGGCAACATAACGGGACTAGATCCTTTTCTTTTGTTTAAATTTATGAAGAACTTTGTATGTACATGTTTACTGACTCCTCTCAGCTTTGTCCTTGATTGGAATGTGGACCCGTGTAGTGAGGATAGCCTCGTTGTCATCGCAAGTGATGTCAATACTTAAAAAAAAAAGAACTTTTTACGATTCTCACTCATGTTGAAAGCTGCATTGTTAAAAAATCTGTTTTTACATCAGTCTGAAAACTTCAGTGAATGCAGGCTTGCCAACCTAGAAAAAATCAAATATATTGGAAATATTAAAAATTTAAATGATAAGTTTTCTCAGTAAATGATGATCACGCAAGGATTTTAGCACATTAATTTCTTTGTCCTATTCATTTTCTTCCAGAATTTCAACAAAACACATTATTATCCATTTTACAGAGCGATTACATTTTAGTACACACAAATTTAACATTTCTTGCTGTCTATTCAGGTGTCTATAAGTCCGATTTTATCATTATCAGTCATTTGCAGTTTTAGTTTTTTTTAATAGATCAAAAAGTGGGATGCGTTTTGGCTCGTCTTCGATTCTTGACTATTCCAAAAAAAAATCTGTATTAAATTTCATAACCATGTACCCATGTTCCGTCATCAGTTATGACTCTTTTCAGGAATTTTGGATCCTCGTTAACGTCAATCAGCAGCTCCTGACCGATGCTCATGCGACGTTTCTTTTGCTCAATATTTAACAATTTCAAATCAAACTTCATTGGCACACGTTTTATTCCCAAAACATCTGAATAAATTGCATGGCATGAGCCACTCAATATGCAGACATCGATAGCAACTGCTTCAATAGTAATTAGACAATTCTGCATAACAATTTTTTTCACTGTTTCCAAAGTTTCATCGGTTGTTGTCGTCCAGGTCCGTCATCGTCATTAACATCTCCTCGGCCTTCTGCGAAGAGTTTGTACCACTTATAAATTCTTTTATTTGCTCAAAGTAAACTCGGAAAATAAAATCTCATAACTTTTTATTTTATATTTCTCAAAAACATTAATACAGATTCTTTGATCCATTTTTTTTAGTTTGAATAGTCGAAGACGTGCCAAAACGCTTCCCAATTTTTTATCGGTAAAAGAAAAAAACTAACAATGCAAAACGAAGGTAGTGCTGTTATAATAAGAAATAGTTTATTTTCACTTTATCCTCATTGTTTTATATATTTGTCCAATGTGAAACTTCGGATTTTACTTATCCCGTCTCATTTTAAATAAGGTGCCACCGTCTTTAATCGTCAGTGTCATATTGGCGTTGCACATGATATCTTGTCCCAGCAGAAAGTCATCTGCAATATACTTAATACTAACTTTTCATCCCACATGTATACCTTACTTTAAGTTTGACCATCGCAAAATGAGTGGACGTTCAAATCACCTGTTCGTGAAAATTAATCAAAAAATTGGCGCTCTTTGCAGTCTACCTGCAGCCGTTCTAGCAGCAACAAAGCATCAACAATAATTACCACTAAAAACGAAAGTTCAGCTTAACAAATAGCTGTACCCGCATCCAACAGTCAAGCACCTCAAATCATTCCTCTGGTAATTACTGAAACGGCAACAATACCAGGCGACAATGGAAAAACGAGTGACCAGAGCGGGTGTATTCTCTCATATAACGTTACTTTGATCACGGAAAGCTCTAAGCTATCAAAAAGACTAGCAGCTTCGTGGTCGCTACATCCATATACAACAAAGCGTAAGTTAAGCCCACAAAAAAACTATAACAATAGTAAGAATGCAAAGTTGTTCAAAACGGAAGAAAGTGCAATTTAGCAGCAGAACAGATTTGTCATACTAGCCACATGCGACGATGGTGATGTAGTATACAAAAAATCAAGTGCAGGCAGTAATAAGTCTAAATCATCCCCTATATACTCAAAGGAAAAGTGTTCAAATGATATAGTGAACAGCTTAGCTAAACTGTTAGGTGATGATCATAACTTTCATGTTGTCCCTCTTATGAAAGGTAACATTAACGAAACCAAAACTCAAATTTATGTGGGATCGAACTATATGAAGATTGTCAGTCATTTCGATTTGCAACATAAGCCATACCACACTAATCAGCTTAAGACTAGTAAAGGGTTTATAGTACTTATAAAAGGTATAGAACATTCTATAAAGACGGCTGAAATAAAAACAGCTTTGGAATCAACTGGTTTTAAATTAACGTCTATCTTTAATGTTAAAAATAAAAACAAAGTGCCACAATCAATGTTCCGCATTGAACTAGAGCTCAATGCCACTAAATTGAAGAAGGGTGAGGTACATTCCATTTATAACATGCGTTATCTTCTACGTCGTAGGATAAGTGTAAAAAACCTCATAAACGTGAACACTGATCAATGTTCAAACTACCAAAAATTTGGCCACACTCGAACATATTGCACTTTGCCAAGCGTTTGCATAATCTGCGGTGACCTACACGCTACATCTTCATAGTACAAAACCTATACTGGATACTAGTATTAAAAAGTGCAATAATTGTGGCCAAAATCACACTGCCAACTACAGAGCGTGTCCAATATTTCTAGCTATTAAGCAAAAAGAGAAGCCCACAAGGGTATCAATGCAACCTACGACTTTCACTCATAAAAATCCTTCAAATCAACCAACAGTGACACAAACACAATATTTAACTTACGCAAACGTACTTAAAAACAACGCAACTCAACAATCAGGTAACATGAATGTTAGTGGCTATAAGCTCTCATGCAAGCTCTTAATCAGTTTATGACTGGAATGCAGAGCATGATACAGGATTTGATTAGAACTCAAACCATGCTTATGCAAACCGTCTTAAATAAACCATAATGTGCAAACTCAAAATTTGCCATTGGAACGCTGATTGACAATATGCTACAAGCATATTGAAACTCATCTCGCAGATTAAAATTTTTTCAGAATACAACATTATATTTTTTACGATACCTAGCATTCATAACAAAAGACTGTAGCCTTAACTGCGCCAATTTAACTGGTCCGTCACAATATATAAAACATATAAACTGGTTAAATTATCGCAAATTTCTAAGTACCCATATTCAAAATAACGTTTCCCTAAAGTCTAACAACGAAATTGACAGACAAATAAAAACTTATGGCAGACTACGCAGTCAATCTACGTTGTGCGCTACAAAAAGAAAAAGACGGGCATATTAACAATTTCCATACTAATCTTACATCCACTGAACAAACTCAGCATTCATTATGGAAAGCTACTGAAAGCCTAAATCGCCCTACTCTTATGAGCCACCAATTCGACGAAGAAATGGTGACTGTGCACGCACAGACTCTCATAAAAGATGTGTATTTGCTGAACACTTGCAAACTGTTGATACTACAAGTCCTACTACCCAAACTGTAAGCATTCCACCTAGTTTGCTCAGTCTGCCAAATAATCCAATAGTTTTCAAAACTAAAAACGTAATCAAATTAATATACCAACTTCAACCAAAAAAAGCTCTAGGCCACGACAAAATAACGCCAAAAATATTATAAGAATTACCGAATTCTGTAATTTCACACATCAGTCACATATTTAATGTGAAAAATATCTCAAATCATAATGATTGCCAAACCCAGAAAAGACTCAAGCCAAGCTTCTTATAGGTCAATTAGTCTTTTGCCAGTGTTTTCTAAACTCTTTGAAAAACATCTTTTAAAAGAAATAATGCCTGCCATTCACGGTGTTCCTCAACATCAGTTTGGGTTCAAAGTAAAACACTGCACTATCGAGCAAGTTCATCGGGTCGTCTTACTGATTCAAAAGGCTATCGAAAAGAAACAGTATTGCACTGCACTTTTCCTAAATGTAGCGCAAGCTTTCGATAAGGTTTGATATTGTGGCCGAATCCATAAAATAAGTAGACTACTCCCTGTTAATGCACATCTCTTGTTTCAAAACTACATCACCAATAGAAAATATGTCGTAAAACGAAAAGAGTTCAACACCCGGCCCTGTCAAATAGATGCAGGAGATCCACAGGGCCGCATCTTATATGTAAATACTTTTGTATATACTTCCGATACGCCAACGGCAAGCCAAATAATGACATCATCCTTTGCAGAAGACACTGCAATTCTTTGTATTCATCAACATCCAACAACTGCAACAACTATTCTTCAAAATTATATAAATGCTGTAGAAGATTGGCTTAACACTTGGAGAATAAGAGTTAACGTATCCAAATACGTCCACATCACATTCACTTTGAGGAAAGAATCTTGCCCTTCCATCAATATTAATGGCCAGTGCATACCTCAGCAAAATGAAATAAAATATCTTGGTATCCACTTGGACCGAAGACTCACGTGGCACTACCATATTGATAAGAAAATTATGAGCATCAACAACATACAACAACAATCAACAACAGACAGCAACAGTTAACAACAATCCAGGACAACACAATCAACAATAATCAACAACAGACAGCAACAGTTAAACAACAGTCAACAGCGGTCAACAACATACAACAACAATCAACAACAGACAGCAACAGTTAACAACAATCCAGGACAACACAATCAACAATAATCAACAACAGACAGCAACAGTTAAACAACAGTCAACAGCGGCCAACAACGGTTAACAACACATAGCAACATACAACAACTAACAACAGTTAACACGATCAACGGCCAACAAACGCAGTCAACAATAATCATCAACAGACATCAACAGTTAACAACATACATACAATTCAATTTGGAGAGGTCAACCATCACCTAGCCCAGTTCCTGAGCGGTCACGGGTGCTTTAAGGAATATCTGTATAAGCGGGGATATGATGATGATCCCTTCTGTCCGACTTGCACAGGCGAAAACGAAAATGCAGAACACGTCTTCCTGCATTGCCCAAGATTTGATGTTGCCAGATCAATGATCTCATCTGCGTTTGGTGAAGTGCCGAATGTGTCGAACTGCATCCGGCATATGTGTGAATCACAGCTGAATTGGGATGTGGTAAGTCAGGCTGCAGCTCAAATCATGACAGAGCTGCGGCATATTGAACGATTACGACGAGTTATTAGTTTGATATTGACAAGAAGTTTTAACGTAAATTTGTTTTGATTTACATGGGGTAAAAGAAGACTTTGAGCTGTTATGCTCCCTCTTTCCTCCTTGACGTAATGCTTTGCTTTGCCAGGGGGACTGTAGGACTTGGGACGGTGGGGTTTAGTGGGTGCAAGTCCCACACTTCGAATAGTAGATTCGTTCGTCTTTTAATGCTTCCCCATCGGTACAAAAAAAAAAAAAAAAAAATACAATTCATGTAAGTCAAAAATTTTATTTTTGTGACTATATAGTGTTCTAAGTTAACACAAAGAAACAAAACTTGTGCCAAAAACAAAAAAATCTGTGAATTTATGAGTAACAACGAAATAGAGTTAGGCTTTAGTAGGCTATCTTTAGCGGGTGAACCCTTACCAAACACTATGTTGTCTGTAGCACAGGTTAGAGAGCTGATCCAACTTGAATTGAGAAACCAAAAGGCGGAATTTGTTAGGGAGCTTGAAAATATTAGAGAGGAATTAACTAAGGCATCGGGGAGTACAACTTTAAAAAAATTCGAGAGGGTAAAGATAGTGCCTGGGGTAAGGTGTGAAGAAACGCTAGATGTGGTCAAGACCTTACCAGAATTTCATGGGCAGTTGGAGACATATGTTTCATGGCGAGAAGCCGCTCACAATGCCTATGAAATTTTCAAGGATTATGATGGAAGTTCAAAACACTTCCAAGCTGTAGCCATTATTCGTAATAAAGTTCTTGGCGCAGCTAATTCAGTTTTATCCTCTTTTAGCACTGTTTTGAACTTTGAGGCAATCATAGCAAGATTGGATTTTACTTATGCCGACAAGCGTCCTGTTTACTTAGTGGAACAAGAGCTATCTACTTTGAGACAAGGTTCCCTATCAGTGATAGAGTTTTATGATGAAGTAGAAAGGAAGTTGACTTTGCTTGTTAACAAAACAATAATGTCTTATAATGCGGTTTTAGCAGAATCAATGAATGAGAAGTATAGGGCGGATGCTCTTAGGGTATTTATATCCGGGCTTAAGAAACCCTTATGCGATATTCTATTCGCGGCCCGTCCGGATGATTTGCCATCAGCAGTAGCACTGGCACAAGAGGCTGACGCGAAACATGAGAGATATATGTTCGCTACAAACATTGCCAATCGAAACTTTGAGGGAAACAATATGGAAAATAGCAATAATAATGGAAATAGAATAAGTGGAAATCGTGAAAATAATGGAAGTAACAATGGTAACAGTAAAAAGGGTAATTACATGCAAAATGGTTCTGGCGGAAATAATTCAGTAAGACAAAAAAACCTTAATTTTTTAAATAATAATCAAAATAGAGGCAACCAAGGTCAACAGCGAAGAGATTTTCAGCAATCTTACCCAATGGATATTGATCCTTCTACATCAAGATTTAGGTTGCAACCCTCCTTTAATTATGATCAAAATCAGGGGCAGCAAAAGCGTCAAGCAGAGTCTGATCGCGCCACTGGCCCAAAAATTCAAAGGGTCAATCATTTGGATCAGGATGTACTTGAATTACCGACTCCATCTGAGTCGTACTACGAATCATTGGCAGAAGAAGCTAATGAAGTTAATTTCTTAGGGGGAAAGTCACTCCTCTCCTGGATTCCCAGGACTTTAGGGGGCCAACAGATTAGATTACTTATTGATACGGGGGCATCTAAGAATTATCTCAAACCTTTGTCTGCATTGAAAGGTATCAAACCGGTCGATAAGGTCTTTGCGGTTAAGTCCATTCATGGCTTAACAACAATTAAAAAGAAATGTAAGGTAAATATTTTTGGTAGGATAGCAGATTTTTACATATTGCCAATATTATCAACGTTTGATGGCATAGTGGGATTGGATTTCTTGAAGGAAAATGGGGTGAAAATTGACCTTGCAAATGACACACTCATATGGGAAGCGGGATGTGAAAAGTTGCATTATGCTGAAAGTCATGATGTTGGTCATCTTCAGGATTGGTCAGAAACAGTACCGGATGTGTACCCTATATCAGATAGTGGGGTAATTCTCTCACAAGCAATGAATTGGAAAAAAAAAAAATTCCACCGTTAAAGTTAATGGCAGGATAATTTGAAGTAGTTTTAATTTTATTGAGAGAATAATTTCTTTTTGGATTCGCTTATTTTGGCACAGGTTGGAATTATTTCAACTGTCACAAAGACTAAATTTTTGGCAATGATTTTTTGTTTTTCTTTGAAATTAATGTATTTATGTTAATGTTAATTTTAAAAAAAAAAAGAAAAGGAAGTCTTGTGAGGTCCGTGGACGTCCCTCTTTAAGAGGGGGAGGAGTTAAGGTACAATGACCTTTTAAACGGCCCTTGCATGTAATGATCCTGTTAGTACAGGTTCATTGCCTTTTTCTTACATAGTTAGATAAAAGCTTTTACGGATAAGATCATTACTGTAAAAGCTATTATGTAAAGCTTTGCAACGGCACTTGCATGTGCCTGAAAGGTATATAAAGAGTCTTGTTAGTTTTAGTTTAGGAGTTGATTAGTGTCATTACTGGAGCAAGCTAGTGCTACTCCAGTTGATAAAATAAATTTAATTTACACACTTACACAAACATACTTTGTATAATCAAAAATGAAATTTAAATAAAATTAATTTACACCCACGGTAAACGTATTGTCTGAGTATATGTATGCGGTCTTACGTCATAAACCGACTCCGCTGCTGCGTAATAAAAAAGAAGTGTTTCTTTGTCTACTTATACACACACGGTCTACGTATTGGGAACATGCGAGCGAATGAGACCCATCGAACAACGTATAGTTCAAATTCTAGTATGCTTCAGTTACTTGTTCTAATTTAATTAGCACTAACATGGACACATCCCACTTCTGAGCTGAAAAGGTTTTTTTTTTTTTTGTATAATTCGGGTATTTATTGTATCTCGTATATATATGAATAGGACTCACAATAAGGTTTCAATTCTTAAAAACGAATACACGTGTGTCCTTCCTACAAGGAAGAGGAAGGGGTTCACTTAGCATTACGAGCATCTAAGTAACCAAGAGGGCTGCACGAACGTTGCGATTCTAAAGAGAAGAGTTTCTTGTAGGTAGATTAGGCTGGAACACATGCTCCAGATGGTTGGAAAAAACTTTAGCCTTCTCTTTATCAGACCGTGCCCAACTTCCGGTTCTGTCTCTAATAGGTGAATCCAGTTCCACTGGAGTTTTTAGCAATTTCTGTGCTTTCCAAAGTGAAAATCTAGTATTTGTGGCTGATATGTTATAAATTTAGCGCATTTGTGCCCCGAACTGTTCGCATAAAACGGCTTTGATCAGTTTTTAGCCTTTGTTTAGCAGTAGGAGATCTGTGCTACTGCCATTCTCTCTCAATCGTCGTTAAGTAGCAACAAGTTCTTCAATTTACTTATTTGAGTAAGATTTTCTGCTGACCTTTTGAGGAAAAATCGCAGCTGCAGCCACCAATATGAGATTGAACTCATTAACTCATTTGTGAATGCTATGTAAGAACTAATATATTTATATATTGCAACCAATTAGTTTCATTAGATATAAGTCTGTACGGGTGATATGAGGTTTCTAGGTATATTTTTTGTGATACCAAAGTCGATGATATCGGGGGTTTTTTTTAGATCCGTCGGCCAGTATGCAGACCTACCCCGAGAAACCAAGTCTAGCTTGTTTTTACAATTTACAAGAGTATGGTTGAGTTGCCGACCTTTTGGATTTACTAAATGACAACCCCAATAAGTATGTTTAGCATTGTAGTCACCGGTCGCCAAAAATCGTTCTCCAAGGCTATCAAAGAAATTTTTAAACACATCTGCAGTTATTGGAAAACGTGGAGGACAATATCCAGCAGATAACGTCAGATTATCATAACGCATTTGTATCCGAGCCGAAGTTGCTTGTAGATAATTAGATGAGTGTGGCTCTATAGTCTGGTATTTCATGCGCTTTCTTATGTATGTAATGCATGTACCAACATGAGCCTTTCCATCTGAATGATTAATTGTATAAACTGAAACAACTTGTGTTTACTTGTCAAATGATTCTCAGAGAATAACATCTTATCTACATTGTTGTCCTCAAAATACGTTAAAACTCTAATTTGTGCTGTGAATCGGCATTTGCGTTCCATTTTTATATCAGCCAATATGGGGAATTTAACTTATACAAAATTTTCATTTGGATATTCATCATCTTGTGAAAAGAGTTTTGCATCATTAAGATTGATTGATACAGGGTCTGTAATAAATTCACCAACATAGTTTCACTAGAACTTTGTGGTTGAAACACTGGCTGATTAATCGCATTTTGAGTGAGGGTAATTTTTGAATTGGTTCATTATGTTGAGACATTGGAATCTTAGGCTTGACAATCATTTTCGCAGTTTATTGTTGAGCTCCTAAGCGCATTGCACTTGCATATGACACATTTGAAGTTAAACGAATGTTAGGTGGTGGACACATATCTGTCGTTGATTCTGTACCGATATACTCACGCCTAAAACAGTCTGAATTTTTTGTGACTGCAAACGGTTACTTAGCTCCTTATATACAGGACAACCTGTATGATTGTCCCCACAGTTACTGCATTTTTTCAGATCGGGATTATCGCGACTAAGTTTACAGGTTGCGGTTTCATGCAAGTCTCCACAAGGTACGCGTACAATTTATGAATTGCATAGGATTTACTCGATTGTGAGGCTCCTCCACAGTTACCCTACAATGAGACAAATATTTTTAGTTATAAATGGGATGCACTTCATTCTTCTTTATTCTTTTTATTATTCACTATTATTAGTATGTTTTATTATTAATAGAAAATATAAATGTACTCTTAAAAAAAATGTGTGACTGTGTTTAACACTCACGATCCTTTGATGCAAACTTTCAGTATCAAATTTCAATTTATGTAATATAGGCGATTATTGGTCGATGAAAGCTAAAATATGATATATACTCCATTGATTCTAGGTCCAGAAACTGTGAAAAACAACATCAATTATACTTTTGAAGTTGATTGTTGGAATGAGTTGACTTGTGGTCATTTGAGAGTTAAGTATATCATTTAAAAACTGAATGAGTAGTTCGCCATCATCTGAAGCAAAGTTGATGTTAAAGTCACCCACAGAACAAGTTGTCTATGTCAAACTCCTCTTTAAGTTCAACAGATCCAATGGGAGTGTATTGTAACAAAACAAAATGAAGAAACTTTATAATATCATATATTCGTTGCTTTGATGAAATGTATACCACTACCAATAGCACCTTCTGTCCATTACACAGTATGCATTCGGCTGCAGAAACGTCTCCGACTGATGGAGAATGGAAAAACTGCTATGACAAATGGTTTGAACGAATGCAAAAGTGCATTGTTCATAATGTTGAATATTTTGAAAACAATACAGCCGTTTTCATTTAAAAATGTTTGTTATTAGTTGCTATTCCCAACATACAAATAGTACCCCTCGCATCAAATTCGTGTCGGAGTTAAACCTAGCAAGGTACCGTACAGTTTCGTCAAGGTAGTGCCAGTGCCAATCCTGGAGAAGTTCCGGACAAGACCGCCCAACTATAGGACGAAGAGGTCAGCCCCGGCCAGAACGAATGGACGACTCATTTATCGTGTGTCGGAACACATCAATGCCTCAACTCAAAGGACAGGATCAGAAACGCACGGCAACATCGGATGGGAAATTTGGATTTAGGTATCATCGTGTAAACCATTTAGAGAAAGAAAAAGCGGACGTTGTAGAGGATCCCCTAGAAGATCTGGAATACGAACCTCTGGCTGAGGATGCATTGGTTGATCCTGAATGTCAGAATATAAATTTTTTAGGTGAAAATCTCTCCTACCCTGGATCTCAAGAAATTTGGGGGGAAAGAATTAAGGTTACTCAACGACACTGGTGCTTCAAAAAATTACATCAAGCCGTTTATAGCATTGAGAGGAGTGAGATCAGTCGACAACAGCTTCCCGGATAAGTCCATTCATGTGGTTACTAAAATAGCAAAAAAGTGCAAAATTAACTTATGGGGTGTAACAACTTACTTCTTCATGCTATCAAACTTGACATCCTTTGACGGCATTATTGGATTGGATTTGTTGAACAACATGACAAACAACAACAACAAAGACAGAGTAATAGAAAATGATTCTGGGATACAGCACATTCTGTTCCTTTATGGTCATGATGTGAGTCATCTTCAGCTACAAGACGAGTAGGTACCAAGTAAGCTAGGTCAACTTTTGCTGAAATAGTTAACAGAGTATCCTGCGTCTTTACGGATCCAAATTAAGCGAAAACAATACGAAGGTAGTAGCTACGCACAAAGGATGAAGAACCAATTTCTACTAAATTCTATCCCATTAGGTATGGTAGAGTTTGTTAGGACATTTTCCGAACTTTACGCTCACCTTACACTAATCTCATCTGGGTGGTTGAAAAAATGGTGTCGTTGAGAATGGGGTTAAGAAAAAAAAGAAAAGAAAGAAAAAAGAAAAAAAAAAAAAGAAAAGGCTTGTTATAAATTTCAGGAAACTGAATGAAAAGACTATTGAGGATTCCTACCCAATCCCGATTATAGAAATCGTACTGTCAAAATTAGGGAATTCTAATTTTTTTACAACTCTAGTTCTGAAGGCTGGCTTCCACCAGATCGAACTTGCAGAACAGGACCGGAAGAAAACCCCTTTCTCTGTAGATGGAGGTTAATATGAGTTTTGTCGGTTACCTTTCGGGTGGAAGAATGCTCCTGGCATCTTCCAGAGAGCAATTGATGATTTTCTCAGGGAACACATTGGGAAATTTTGCTTCATTTATATTGATGATGTTATAATATTCTCCAAGAGCATTTTATGAGCATCTCCAACATATAGAGACAATCTTAAAAAGTCTCCTGGCAGTCAATATGAGGGTACCTGTAGAGAAAAAAGAATTCTTCAGGTCAGGAGTGGAATACCTGGGATTCCTTGTCTCTCATGAAGATAAAAAGACGTGTGCAAACAAGGTAGACACAATTCGAGGTTTTATTGAACCAATTAAACTAAAAAGATTAAGGTCATTCTAGGCTTAGCCGGATACTACAGATGTTTCAATAAGGATTTCACCAAAATAGCGAAACCGCTGCCAAACTTCCTCAGGGGAGAATATGGTCGAGCAACTGTTGCATAATCGAGTGATATAAAAAGAGAGCTACAAGATGAGTAAGTACTGGCTTTTAATAAACTAAAACAAATACTACTTTCAGAACACGTTACACTAGCCTATTCAGACTTTAATAAGAAGTTCGAGTTAACTACCGACGCAGGAAGGCAAGCCCATGACCATGATTTCTCGTACTCTGTCCAGTGGGAAAGAAATTTTTTCACCAACGAAAGGGAGCTGTTGGCCATTGTGTGGGCACTGTAAGCACTAAGGAATTACCTATATAGCGTACCGTAATAGATGTATTTACCGATCACCAACCATTGACCTTTGCGGTTTCCGATAGGATTCCAAAGGCGAAAATTAAAAGGTGGAAGGCTTTCATCGACGAGTGCAATGCAAAACTCATATATAAACCCGGAAAGGAACGTAGTCACGGACACATTTTCCAGACAACACATAAACGCCTTGGATAATGCGGGCATCGAAATCGTTCACAGCGAGGAATTAGTAAGTAACTCAATTGGAACAACTAACAAACCATTAAATTGCTTCCGAAACCAAATTGTATTATATTAGAGTGCAGCACCTCAGAAAAGAAGTTCCATTGTCTATGGGAAGAAAGTAAGGCATCTCATCTCATTCTACACTAAGGAAGATCTGATAAAACTTTTAGAGGAAGCAGTTGGCCAACGTAAGTACAGTTTCAGCATAGATTAGTCGAACTTTTCCCCAACAGCAAAATTTCAACATACGGAAAGAAATGTAACTGACATACATATTTCATTTAAATGAACAAAGTAAGATTATTGCAACAGAACACATCCAGGCTCATCGTGCAGCATAAGAAAACGTGGAGTGGATATTGGAGGATTATTTCTTCCCAAAATTGGAAAGGAATGCGAAATAGTTGGCGGCGAATTGTCTCGTTTGTTCTCGAGCGAAGTATGATCGACGCCACATGAAGCAAAGAATATCAGAAACACGGATTCCCACATATTGGGGGGAAATTCTTGAGATTGATATATTTTCTACAGCCTCTACATAGTTTCTCACGTGCATCGACAAATTTTAACAGTTTAGCTAAGCTGTTCACTATGTCATTTGAACACTTTTCCCTTGAGTATATAGGGGTTGGTTTAGACTTACTACTGCCTGCATTTGTGTTTTTGTATACTACATCACCATCATCGCATGTGGCTAGTATAGCAAATCTGTTCTGCTTATGAACTGCGTTTTCTTCCGTTGTAAACAACTTTGCATTCTGACTACTGTTATAGTTTTTTTTGCGGACTTAACTTACGCTTTGGTTCTATACGGATATAGCGGTCTATTCCAATTTGCCTTTTGTTCATTGTTAGATTTTCCTGAAGCTTTGGTGAGAAAGCTTTTCATTATTTTCTATAGCTGGAGATGCGATTGGTGTAGCTCATTCAGTAGACCATGAATCTGCTGGTCCTTGTGATAGGTTAGAGCTTTCCGTTATTGAGGTAAGGTTAGCTAAGAGAATACTTCCGTTCTGAGCGCTCGTTTTCCTATTGGCACCTAGAGCGCAAACTGTCTGAAGGGAGCTCCGAGCTGGCGGGGGAGAGCACCTGACTAATTTTTTTATTGTTTGTTTTTTTTATTGAATTATGACTATTTTTCACGAGCAGTTGATTTGAACGCTCACTTGCCCCAATGGTCAAACAATCCTATTAAAACTGGTCTATTAAATTTTTACCCTTCGAGCTGGAATTAGTATGATACTTTTTATATTCATTTTTAGTGGGACAATCTTTAGAAACGTAGTACAAATTAATTATCGTATTATACCATTACGTCATAAAGTCTTCCTTCCGTTAAATTTGAATTATACCATTTGAATAATTTTATTTAATTAAAAGTGAGAACAATAGTTTTATTTGTATGTATTTTTGTCAAAATTTTGGATTTATGTAAATGAAACACACTAACACAAGATTCGAATTTAAGATTTTGTATGAAACTTTATTTTGTAACGTTTTTTTAACATTTCTATTTATAAGTATGAAAGGTAAGTATATGTATGTAATCGTCGGCGAATCCAAAGATAATGCTGTTTTTTTGCTCTTATTGCAAATTGATATGTACATGATTAGAAAATGTTTTCTTTATTTTATTATTATTGTATTAATATAGAATTAGGTGTTCTCTTTGATATGTTTAGTTAGGGATTTTATCCTGTACCAATATTGAAAACAGTTTAATATACTTTGTAGTAATATCCCATGAGGATAGC
The DNA here is from genome assembly GCA_037043295.1 of Amiota minor. NCBI lineage: Eukaryota > Metazoa > Arthropoda > Insecta > Diptera > Drosophilidae > Amiota > Amiota minor. Next base: position 45,854 of record JBAMAW010002184.1, on the reverse strand, counting down.
ATAAAAGATTGGTTTTGCCAGGTTTGTCCAGGTTGCTGGATCACATTATCTGAAAAAGATAGAGAACTTACTTCTATTATATATTTTAAAATATAACCTATGTAACTACTTTTCAGTTAACATCTTCACTAGAAAAGAGGCAGTGGATCAGGTGTTAGAATAATAATATAGGAAAGCATATTACTTAATCGCTTTGTTTTTATTTCTATACGCTAAATTAAATTTAAAATTCCAGATTTTGCTGCAAATCAGTTGTTTTTTTTTTCACTTTTACTAAAACATTAAATCAGTTAAAAGAAAATAAAAACAAAATTGTATGAATGATAAAAAATATAGAAGTTAGTCAAGTTTATTTGATATAATATCTGACACAATGCATAAAAGTTGTTTTACACTTTTTTTTTTAAAATAAATGGTTTGGTTTGGATTTGATCAAGAAAAGATAACATGCGCCATAGAATTATACTGCAAATGAATATTGATTACAACATGAGTTTTAGGGAACTTCCGACCATCTCTTGAACAATCTTGTACGGCTTCCAAAAACAAAAATCGACACTCGAGATAGTAAATGAAAACCCAAAATCGGTTTCTGCCAGCACGAAGGGAGTAATAACTGAGCTTAAGCGATCACTTACCCTTTCATTTTGATCAAGTACAGAACATATCGAATGAGTGTAACGGGGAAAGTATAGATAGAAGATTGCAATTAATACCATTTGTAATATGCGAGGGATATCCGGCGCATGTTCCTACACCATCTCGCAGAGTCTGGTAAAGTGCTTCAAGGGTTTTTTCATGGGTCATGGGACGTACCAAATTATAATGTTACTGAGTTATAACGTTACACTAATGCAAACAACCAGATTGTGAGTTGTGCAAAAACAATCTATAAAAGTGTTTGCAACAACAACATGCTAGCCACCAGCTTATGTGTTGTACAAATCAATTTATAAAAATGTTTACAACAACAACATGCAACCAAAGAGCGAATGAATGTAGGAAGAAAAGACGACTAGACACACAGAAGTTGTGGTGTGCTCGCAGTGGATCTAATTTTTGGCAAGAGGAGACAGACGGCAAACGTAAACACAACGACATTCGCCAAAGAAAACAAAAGCTACAAAGTTAGTGAAATAGAACTGACAAATGATGGGTCAAGCAAATGATTGTTTCGCTTATACAAATAGAACGTCGTGGTTGTGTAGTGTGCGAATGTTTTCGTTTATGTAAGTAAAAAGAAGATTAACTTAAGCTATGCCGAAGTTGTGATACTTTCACGCATCTTTTTAACCAACTCCAAAAAAAGGAGGTTATCACTTCGTCTGTATTTTTAAACCGTAGCTCTTTTATGTGCGCAACGGCATGAGTGAAATTTCAAAAGATGATGCTAAAAATAGAATCGCCAGATTTTTTTTCTATTGGCTAGAGTGTAGGACTGGCAAATCGATGGCATGGGGTTCGAATCCTGCATTGGGAATATATGTATTTTTTTATTTTTATATTGAAAATGATTGTTTTTAGGGTCCCAGACTCAGACGGTACCAAAAGGAACCATATTGCAGAGACTTTGTTGCCCGTCCGTCCGACCGTCCGTCCGACCGTCCGTCCGATCTCGGGTCATATCTCATGAACGGTAATAGCTACAGAGTTGAAATTTACACAGAAGGTGCACTTCTCTCCGAGCATCAGCAACATATACAAAAACTTAAAGGGGTCCCCATGCAAGAAACATTTTGATTTGTATGGCAGCTATACGTTCCAGTAATCCCACGATTTTGAAATTTGGATAGATGGTTATACATCAGGAAATTGCCGAAATTTCAGTTTGTTCGGACTACTACGGAGGGTACCTCATATACAAATCCCAATTAAAAGATAAAAAAGTTTTTCTAATAAGAACGTGAATTCAAATGGGTGGTTTGTATGGGAGGTACCCACCGAGTGGTTCGATTCAGGTGCTTCCGACAAATGTCCTGCGCATATATTGGAAACTTATAGTGTCCAAGTTTCAGTTCGATAGGACAAAAAATAAAAAAAATGTTCTAATAAGAACATAAATTCAAATGGATTGTTTTTATGGGAGGTACCCCTAGTGGTCCGATTCGGTTGGTACCAACAAATGTACTGCGTATGGTAAAAATAAAGGTTCATGCAAAATTTCAGCTCTCTAGCTCAAAAACTGAGGAACTAGTTTACTTACATACAGATGGATAGACGGACATGGCTTAATCAATTCGTCTAATTGAGCTGATCAAGAATATATGTATATACTTTATATGGTTTTTTTTGTCTCTTTCTGCCTGTTACAAACTTCATGCCAAATTTATAATGCTATTCACTCCTGTGAAGAGTATGAAAATGAATCAAAAAAAGGAAATTAAACCATAAATTTTTCAATAAAAAAAAAAAAATAATCAAAAATTTTTTTCTGAATGGAGCTGCGCTTTTTTTATATGTGTCTGCTCTTTTTAAAGTCGCAGAATCCTTTTTGTCCAACAGAACCTTTTTCGTAAAGTACAGAGATTCAAAGTATTCAATCAGACCTGTTCAGGCTTGTGGTCCCCAAGGCAACGTAATAGCTCCTGTGCTTTTCTCTGATTTGCAATGCCACTATCTTAGCTACATAGGTGGATGACATTGCGGTTCTCTGTTATGACAACTCGTCGATGGAAGCTGCTTCAATCCTGCAATCATACATGTATCGTTTGGAAGCCTGGTTCACTCAAGTAAATCACAACAATGTTCATTCTCTCTCAGGAGAAGTAACATACCTCCGGTAACGATTGGTGGCCTGGCAATAACACAATCTTCAGTTGTGAAATACTTGGGGTTTTTCCTTGATAAACGCTTGACTTGGAAACTTCATATCACCACCATTGCTCGAATCTGTTCCTATAAAGAGAAATGGCTGAACTGGCTTCTGTGCAAAAGGAGCAAATTTAGCTTGGAAAGCAAGCTCTTAATTTTCAAGCGAATTGTTGCTCCTTAATGGAAATACGGTATCCAGTTATAAGATACATTACGCCCTTCTAATCTCAGAAAAAAACAGACGACCTCAGCATTCCTACAGTTCTCCAGGCAATAAACTTTCACACAATAATGCGAAATGTATAAAAATCATTGCTATGTAATTTTTTCTCAGTCCTCACAACTACACTTTATAGACTTAGATTAACTCTCGACGCGGACGTATCTAAGTTTAATATAAAACATCAGATATAAGACAGACTACAAGCTGCGCCCGCGACTTCGTACGCGTTGTATTCGAAATATCTTTGTAATACTTAAATACGCGAAGGAAGAAGAGAAAAAAGGACACATTTTGGTTTTTGGTACACAACTACCTCGCGACCCAATAGCCTCAAACACGAAACACAAACAAAGCAACGCACAAACAAAGCAACGCACAAAGAACGAAGATAACCCTCTTTCTAGTTTGTTTTTATATTGATGGTATTTATTGCATTTCCTGGACTGGCTCGTTGGCCCAGAGGTTAGTGCACTGGCTGACATCCCAAGAGTCGCGGGTTCGATTCCCGCTCAAGGCAAGTCTGGTCCTGCACTTTTCTAATTTTCTCCTTTCCTTCTTAATTTTCCCCTGAGCTGAAGGCCTATGTTGCTATTGCTCATATTAAATACTAGGTTATGATTTGTAATTATAATCTTAGTTCTAATAAATAAATAAATAAATATTGCATGTCCTATATATATGATTAGGACTAACAATAAGATTTCAACTCTTAAAAACTAATACACATGTGTCCATCCTACAAGATGGACAAGAACTGGCTAGAGGATTAACGTGTCGAACCAGTTTGTCCATGTAAATACCTTTACACTTGGAACATTTATCTTTTACTGAGCCCTTCGTTTCACAGGTGTACGTCTATTTAGCTTCTATATGCTTCCACCTGGTGAGCCGTCTATCCCTTTGAACGCCAAGATAAGTTACCACTTGAGTTAGAGGAATTGTAGCACCATTTAACGTTACTGGAGAACAAGTCCGTCGGTTTAATGTAAATGTAATATGGTTACATTTTCCCTCATTGACTTTATTCTCCAGTTGGATAACCACTTCTGTAGGCTTTTAAGATGAGCATGAAAGCCTGCATAAGCTTTGGCTGAGAACGGGAGCGGCTGATTACGGCATTGTCATCAGCAAAAGTCGAAGAGACAATTTGACTACTTGTTGGAGAGTCGGCAGTGAATAACATGTATAGAGTTGGTCCCAAGATTACCCTGTGGAACGCCTGCGTTTATCACAAATTCATTTGTATTGAAATTTTTGTCTTACTACAAACACTCGATTTTATATGTAGCATTCTATCACAAACTCTCAAAGTGTGCGGTTGTCATATAAACAAAATTGCAACACTTGTCGTTTTCTATTATAAATCACGGAGTTATAAAACAATCTTTTATTTTCAAGCCACATTACCCTCACTAATATTCTACCTGAGGACGACTAATCAGCAGAAATTAAGTGACGCATAAGTCCTTCTTCCTGGCGCTCCTGGCGCACTAGACAGACAGAAGATGTCGCTTTTGCGCAAAGCAACATCAATGAGGGTAAGTCCCAGCATTTGAATTACTTCCGGCCCCTCCAAACCATTTATAAGGATAAAGACAGTAATACTGATGCTGCAAGCGAAGTTGACCAGTCTGCACCAACAAGGACAATATCGCCGCCACCAATCACCGTTCTAAAAAAACCTCAAAGGCTGTTCATGATCTGGTGAAGGCAGTTTCGATATCTAAATACTGTTTTAAAACAATTTCTATTGGAAAAAAATTTTCTGAACTCTTCCATGGGTTTTAACTTAATGTGCCAGGTACTGAATAAAAATAATATTGGATTTTATACACACGAAACGCGGCAAACAAGACCTTACAAGGCTGTCCTCTCTGGGCTGGATAAAATGAACAACGATGAAATTAAAGAGATGCCTACAGATCGTGGGCTTAAGTGCAGTGATGTAAGAACTATTGAAAGAACTACAAGAATATGCTACACTATACACTTCTCTATGTTGTATATTTTGAAATCGGATCAATAAGACTGCAAGACTTAAGAAAGTAACACTCTTGCATCAACAATACGAAAGTTCGTTGGGAGTTTAAATCAAAATCTAAAAACCAACTCACACAATGCTATATCTGTCAGCTCTTTGGGCATGAATCTAACAATTGTAGCGTTAAAACATTATGCTCTTATTGTGCTGGTCCGCACAAGTCTTCGCTATGCGCAAGTAATGACTCTTTTCGCTGTGCCAACTGCAAAGGTGATCACCCCTCCACTGATATAGCATGCCCCTGTCGTGCTTTTTACGAGTCGATGCTAATTGCAGAAATGCTCTTTCTTATAATTTTCGCTGCTTATTTCCCCGGCTCTTCCGCGAAATATTTAACGAATTCTTGTTGTCTAAATGACACTAACCACAAAAAAGGATTGTTTAGATCAGATTTTCTTAAGTTACACCGCATCATGGGCAGTTATTTAGTTGGTGGTGATTTTAACTGCCGTAGCCGACAATGGAATTGCATTAGAGCAAATTTCTGGGGCAACTCTTTGAATGAGATCACTATGCAAGGGACATTTTTTATAATTCACCCTAGGAATCCCACTGATATTCCAACATGTTATAAAGTTAAATCTTCCACCTTTGATCTTTTTATAACAAGCACCCCACATTCCTTCAGAACCATTAGTTCATAATGACCTTTCTTCTGATCATTTGCCTATTAACAGTAAAATAAGATCAACTTTAACCACTCCATATAAACAAACTCTACAATACTCTAAAACTAACTGGGAAACTTACAAGCGCTTCCTCAACCACCGTTTCCAAAGTATAGCAGATTTCAATTATAATACTACCTCCACTCTCCTTCAAATAGACGCCATGATTGATGTATTGACATCTTGCGTAAATGGTGCAATTGACCAAGCTATTCACAAAAAAGTTAAGAATCTTATAAAAATAAGAAACTCTCCCAGTTAGATTCAAACAGTAAGTCGTTTTGGAAAATAACTAAATTAATTAAAAACAATTTATTTCTAGTTTCGTCTACAATAACCAAGTATTCAACACTATGGAAGAAAAAGTCCATGTTTTAGGTAAAGTCTTGGAAGAAAAGCATCATTTCATCACTGGTATTGCGATGTGGAAAAAAATTGCTTCGCTGGCGCCAAGTAGGTGCCAGATATTGTTAATAGCGAGGCTACGGGACATTCGAATATGTAACCCGACACATACTTAAATATGAATTCATGGGTCAAATAAATAAATATATATGTAGGATTGCAGGACTCTATGCATATTTTGGGGTAGAAAATATTTCATTTTGTAAAACAAACCCACATGCCTCTTGCTACAATAAGGAATACTGCTGAGCAATATTCTCGCTTTTCAAAGTCAGTTCTCATTTCCGTGACTCTACTGACTTGCTCAATAGTTTTATGTTTTGCTCGAAAATCAAATTGATGATCTGGGTCTGTACTATTTAATTGTTATTATGGCGGTTGAGTTTGGCTTTAAGAACCTTCTCAAATAGCTTAGAAAGGCATATCATATCCTGAGCTTTGAAACAATTATGATAACCAATTTCTTCCATTGCGCTGGAAAGTATCCAATTCGAAGGATAGCATTGAAAAGACACGAGAGAAATACCATTGCTGCGTTTGGAAGTTCAGTTCTCATTTTTGCCACGATACCATCATAACCAGCAGATTTTTGGGCTGTCGTTGAGTCCTTAGAAAAGATTCAATTTCTCTTGAGCTTGGTTTTAATGGAGACATATTTACTGAATTTGTGATTCTCTGGTGAGGAAGCTCCAGATGGTTGGCAAGTCAAGTTAGCCTTCTCTTCATCAGATCCTGCCCAACTCCTAATAGGTGAATCCAGTTCCATAGGAGTTTTTAGCGATTTTTGTGCTTTCCAAAGTGAAAATCTAGTGTTTATGGGTGAAAGGTTATAGATATAGCGCCTTTGTGCCTCGAGCTTGTCGCTTAAAAGTGCTTCTCTTCATTCTTTTGTCAATCGTCGTTTAGAAGCAACCGGTTCTTCAATTTTGTGAGAAATATTTTCTCCTGAACTTGTGAGCAACAATCGCAGGCGTTGATACCTCATCTGCAGCTACCAATGCGGCACTTAACTCATCAAAAGATTTGTCGATATCACTTTCAGAGTAGATCGCAGGTGCAATTTCTATGTGAGTACTAATATATTTTTTATATTGCAACGAATTAGTTTTATTAGATATAAGTCTATACGGGCGATCCTCAAGTATTGGAAAATCGATTAAAACGATATCAACGGGTAACTGCTATGATATGAGGTTTCTAGGTATATTTTTTGTGATACCAAAGTCGATGATTTCGGGAGTTTTTCTTAGATCCGCCGGCCAGTATGTAGGCCTACCCAGAGAATCGAAGTGTAGCTCGTTTTTACAATTTACAATAATGTCCGCCAAAAATCGATCTCCAAGACTATCAAAGAAATTTTTAAACACATCTGCAGATATTGAAAATCGTGGAGGACAATATACAGCAGATAACGTCAGATTACCATGGCGCATTTGCATCCGAACCGAAGTTGCTTGTAGATAACTAGATGAGTATGGCTCTAGAGTCTGGTGTTTAACACGATTTCTTATAATAATGCTACATGCATTATAAGAAATTCTATCCGGATGATTTGTTGTATAAACTAAATAGTCTGGTATAAAAAAGTTGTTTTTGCAAGTCAAATGAGCCTCACAGACTAACATCAACTACATTGTTGTCCTTTAGATACTTCATCAACTCTAGTTTGTGCTGTGAAACGCCATTTGCGTTCCAGTGAGTTACTTTTATATGAGCCATTATGGGGAATTTAACTTATCCAAAATTTTTATTTGGATTTTCATCATTTCTTCAAAAGAGTTTTGCATCATTAAGATTGATTGATTCAGAGTCTGTAATAAATTCACCAACATAAATTCACTAGAACTTTGTGATTGCAACACTGGCTCATTACACGAATTTAGAGTTGGGGTAGTTTGTGAGATTGGCTTATTAGTTGAAACATTGGAGCCTTAGGCTTCACAATCTTTTTCGCAGTTTGTTGTTGAGCGCCTAAGCGCAGAGCATCTGCATAGGACACATATGAAGCTAAAGGAATATTGGGTTGTGGGTATATAACCGTCGTTGATTCTGTGCGGATAGCCTCATGGCTAAAACGGGCGGAAATTTTTTGTAACTGCAAACAATTTTTCAACTCATTATATAATATTTGGACCTTAGTTTCCTTAATATTACCCTTGGTAATAGGGACAATATGAAAGTTATTGTTGCCAACTATTCTTTGGATATCATCTACAAGTCTATTCGAGCTTTCTTCATGAGCATATATTGATGGAAGTATTGCGGGTTTAGGGTTTGCTGCACAGCCGATTTATTTTCCTGGGTCACGTTTTGCATGCGCTGTTTTTGACTCACTGCAGGTGATACAGTTATCTTTTTGATTGCTTTAGCATGCGTAACAGAATATTTTCTATTGCTTGCTTGTGACATTGGGTTATTACTGTCGCTATTAAATGTTTGAGTGTATTTTAATGGTGGGTTTTTATAGTGATTCGATGTTCCTGAATCCAACAGATGTATATTGCCGATATCAAAAACTTATAGTGTCTAAGTTTCCATTCAATAGTGAAAAGAACAAAAAGTTTTTCGAGTAAGAACCTGAATTAGAATAGTGAAAAACCAAAAAAGTTTTTCGAATTAAAACCTGAATTTTAATGGTGGGCTTGTATTGAAGGTACCTATAGTGATCCGCTTTTGCTGATTCCAACAAATGTGCCGCGCCCATGTTAAAAACTTATAGTGTCTAAATTTTCGTTGAATAGTGAAAAAATGAACAAAAAAATTGCGCGTGTGCCATCGTACACGTTATAGAAGTGAAATTTCTTAAAAGCAGACAGAGAGAACTCATCTCGAAGTCTGTCAGTCTGTCTGTAAGTCTGTATATTGCTTTTGATTTGATCAACGAGTTTCTGTGAGTTTCTCGTTCACTTTTCTTCGTACATTCGCTTGTTTTTGCACAACATACAAACAGTTTGCCTGCACATTTTTGTTATAAAAATTTTTATACACACAAACTGCATGTTGTTGTTGTGGAAATGTAATCTCTTTTTTGAGACTTTTCTAGTGGATTTTCCAAAAATTGTGTTATTTGTTGGGGACCTGGCAATAGAAATACACAATTTCAAGTCTCTACTTAGTGCGGTTCATGAGATACAGAGCCACCAAATTCGTGACGATTTGTATTTTTTCACTCAAATAAGTATAATTTTTGCCCAACGCCGCTAAAGAAGTTTTACTACAGAAAACATACTCATTAAAACAAAATCAAAAAAAATAAAAAAAATTAATTGTTATTTTATAAATTAGTCACTTTTACACAGTTTGGGTGGGCTTAACTTTCTAAGAAGCATTATAGGTACACCGACTTTTGAATTTATCTTATGAGCTGGCAGTCCAGAAGTGCTCAGGGATGCTAAATATTCAATTGGATAGTTAGAAGAGGTATACTCTATATTAGCTCATGGAACAAAATTCAGGATTTCAAAAAGTGGTGATCAGAATCACGGTCATCGCAATATATCACGCTCGCCAATTCAAACACAATTACAAAAGGTCTGCTATTACCACATTCGCTTTGGTTCCGCAGCAACAAAATGTGCCCCACCATGCGAGTTCGGCGGCAAAGACAAGCCTCAAGCGGAAAACTAAGTAGGCTGCCGCCACAGTGTTCGGTTGGTGGCAGCCAATTAAAATTGTTACTGAAAAACGGTTACACATCATCGACTACAAAAACCAAATAACTTTCTTGATCGATTCTGGTTCCATCGTATCAATTCTATCCAAACACTTTTCGAAATTCAATAAACATCCAAAGATAGATTATCTACACTTATTCGCTGCTAACAATACTCCAGCAGATGTTAAATCAGCAATCATCTCCATTCCAAATCAAAACGTCTTCTCGATCCGGTGACTAAGCTCAATACAGTGGGACTTATCTTCAAGAATGATCAACAAAGCATTCAAACAATCAACCCTGTTTGCAAATTTCGACACATGTTAGAAAGGTTTGTAAAACTTACACAGATTTACTCTTATTAATTACCAGTCACTTCTACGGTATGTGATCAAATCATAACATCCGGCCCACCTGTGGCAGAAGCTAAACGTCTATATTCAGGAGAAAAATTGGAGATCATAAAAACAGAGTTCAAAAACTTTCTTCAAAGTGGCATTATTCGTCCGGCAGGATACACAGTTCGAATCAACATTATTTCTGGTGCTCACAAATATGGTGAGAGCACAGCGAATACGAACATCTCCATATCACCCAGCTTCCAACGGCATGATAGAGCGATGGCATCGGTCTCTAAAAGCTGCATTGATGTGCATGGTTAGAGATTCTTCCATCAGTGCTTTTATGATTGCGAACGTATTTCAAAGAAGATATTAACGCATCTGCGGCAGAAATGTTGTACGGTACACAAATTCGTTTACCTGGCGAATTTTTCACACATACAGATGATCTAGTTGATCATACACAATTTCTACACAAGTTTAAGGATCTGACCTGTTCCTGCTGCATGTCAAAAGTCCACTTGAATCACCGTACACCGGGCCATACTTGGTAAAAGATTGCATCAACGATAGTCTTTTCGCTATCGATATCAATATCATAACACACAACATACCTATAGAAAGGCTGAAACCAGCATTCGGCGTTAGAGATCCGGATATTGCAGAAAAGCCTGTGCAAATGTATACACGTCTTCCCTAGCCTGCTAAGACAAGGGTTGGATTTCAGTAAACAACAACATCAGCAACCACCACAAGCATCAACAATCGCTGTTAATTGTGAAAACACTAAATATGAAAAACTTTGACTAACACCAAAAGAATGTAAAAAAAGATTAATTAACACTAAGCATAAAACAGAAAAACGACGCGTGGCAACAATTATTAAAAAAATAAACAACAAAATTGTACGCACTAATAAATTACAATAAAGCAGACAATTATAATCAACTCAACAAATAACTAGTTGAATGGTATACTGCCATATTGGTGACCCCGAAAAGAAACAAAAAATATCAAAACGACACCACCCGAACCTCGCTATAATCTAACAACCGTAACAAACATGCCCGACGATATGCCTGTTAACGATTTAGCGGACCAGATTAGGGAGCTTCAATGGTAAATGGAGTTGTTGCAGACTAGGGCGTCGATTGCTCAAGCTGACTACTGCAACAACAGTTTCCACCAGCCGCACTGCAATTCATTTGCTAAAATTCACATGTGACAATCCCAATTTGTCATTTGCTCAAGTTGAGCGTTCATTCCGTTTAGATTGCATCAACAACGATGATGACAAATTTGATCATGTCCTTGTCAACTTGAGTGCTGATGTGGTGTTGGCTGCAGAGGATTTGGTAGTTCGCCCTCCACTAGTAGACAAATATCAAAGTTTAAAAAGTCTATTGCTCGAAAAATATGCAGAGTCTCCAGAATCAAAAATTCGGCGGTTGTTGCAAGGTGGAGACACAGCTGGTCTGAAACTTTACGAGATATTGACCCACATGCGAAGGCTCGCTCTAGATCCCAGCAGTGAACCTGTCATTCGCTCTCTCTTTCTTGCAGACATGCCCCAGAATATCCGACCATTTCTCACAGTTTGGGAAGAAAATAACCTCAGCAAACTCGCCAAAATGATTGACACTGTCAATGTAAACGCTACCTTTCCTATCAATACAGATGTGCAACCGAAAGTCGAGTCGGTAAACACACTCAACAAAAGTGCTAATTCCTTACGTGTATTGTCGCAGAAGTTCGACACCCTTCAGAAAAATGTTAAACGACTTCACTCAGCTGAGCGGTCTCGCAGTGGATCGTTTACTGACGGCAGTGGAATTACACATCGATGACGTGTGGCAACCAACCACTTGGCTTTTTCTCTAAGAAGTTAAGCAACGCGGAGAAAAACTACATTGCCTATAATCGGGAGCTATTGGCAATATTTGCAGCTATTAAATACTTTAAGCACTGCATCGAGCCACGGCCGACCATAAAACTCTGGTGTACGCTTTCAAGCAACGGCCTGAAAAGACATCAGTCAACTTCGCCATTACTACTATTTCTACTATTCATTCTTCTCTCCTCCCCCATTGCAAACAATCTCATTTTGTGCCATTATGCGATCCAGTAACCCCACGATCTTGAAATTTGCTTGGTTAGTGGCTGTGGATAAGAAACCTATAATATCGAAATTTCAGTTTCATCGGACTACTAGGGAGGGTACCTCCCATACAAACCCACCATTAAAATTCTGGTTCTTATTAGAAAAACTTTTTTGTTTTTCGGACTATTGAACACTCCATAAGTTTCTGATATAGGCATTGTACGATTAGATGAGTTGATTAAGCCATGTCCGTGTGTATGTCTGCACGTTCGTAAATATGAAAAACAAAATTAAGACATAAATTTTTCCATGAATAAAAATAATAATTAAAACTTTTGTGCAGAATGAAGCAGCGCTCCCGTGTAGGCTGTCCCACGACACCTCTTTCTTTATAATCTTCACGAAAGTGAATAGTATTATAAGTTTGTCACATAAAGTATATATGTTCTTGATCAGCTCGATTAGACAAATTGATTAAGCCATGTCCGTCTGTCCGTCTGTATGTATGCAAACTAGTCCCTCAGTTTTTGAGCTAAGCAGTACATTTGTCGGAACCACACGAAGCGGACCACTAGGAGGTGTACCTCCCATACAAACCACCCATTTAAATTCAAGTTATTATTAGAAAAACTTTTTTGATTTTTGTCCTACCGAACTGAAACTTGGAAACTATTAGTTTCCAAGAAAGGTGCAACATATTTGTGGGAACCACCCGAATCGGACCACTACGGGGGGTACCTCCTATACAAACCAACCATTTTAAATCATGTTCTTATTAGAAAAACTTTTTTTGATTTTCGTCCTATCGAACTGAAACATACACGCTATCATTTTCCAAGAAAGATGCATTACATTTGTCAAAAAACAGCTTAATCGGACTACTATGGGGGTACCTCCCATACAAAGTACCCATGAAGAGTATTTCATCTTCGGCATAGTCGAAGATAACGTTCTTTCTTGTTTTAATTTAACTTATGGTTAGAGTATAGTCAGTTCACATAGAGCAGTTCAATACTGAGACTTAAATATTGGTATGGCAATTTTACGATCCAGTGACTTGAAATTCACACGGTTTTTGAATAAGGCTCAGGCACTTGTACAGTTGAAATTTCAGTTCGATAACATAAAAAACAAAAAATTTGTACTCGTCTAGTAAAATGAAAGGTGCTTGGAAAATTTCAGCTCTCTGGTTCAAAATCTGGAGACTAGTTTGCATACATACAGACGGATAATCAATTCGCCTCATCGAGCTGCTAAAGCATACATACATTCTTTATGCCTCTGTTGTCTCCTACTACCTGTTACAAACTTCATGACAAACTTATAATACTACTCACTGCGTGAAGAGTATAATGAGTTGCATAATTCAAAAATAATAATGGTTTTCCATGATTTGTTCTATTTTGTTCGGTCTTGAAGTACAAATTTAAGCTCGTGGCTATACATATTTCGTTAACATAAAGAACCTCACATATTTCGTTAAATTATTTACTGTGGCCACTACAATGAATTAAATGTTATTTCTTTTTTCAAGTACTCTTACATACTTGTATGTAGTAGAACACTGCACAAGCGCGCATTAAATAGTGTTAACATTCGGCAATGCACTGCTCACACAATGAAAATGAGTCATGCTGATTTTGAATTAACTCATTTCAAGTCAGGTTTCGAAATGAATGAAAGCAACTCAATCGCTCGAATTCGTCAAGCCTTGCGACTCGTGTCTCCTGCTACGAGTGGGTTTCACTTTGTTTTTGTTTACGAATACGACTAGGTCATTGATTCAAACACATGAGCTGATTTACAAAAGAATTGGTGGGGACGGTGTTGCTATTGATAGTGTTGTGAGCAGCACCTGATTCGTTTGAGCGAGAAGGGATAATTTTTTGTTTAGTATTGAATCGTACTTTAATATTTAGGTACTTTCATAAACAACAATACCGTTTTAACATGTTCAGAAGTTTTACTCCTGTTTTTTGATTTTACAAATTTTCTCATTTTATTTTTGCAGAATAACATAATTTGACTATAGTCTTGTTTCAAATTTAATTAGTATTACTAAAAGGAAGAGTAGACACAATTTGTATAAAAGATATATGTCGGGGTGTATACACATACATAAAAAGAATTTACCTTTCTTAAAGAATTATTATGTTTTTAATGTTGATGTAGTTCTTGCTGTTGATTTCGTATTTGCTGCCCATTTAAAGAAAATCTGATGTATGGCTTCCATAATTGCATGCACGAAAGTTACCCACAAAGCAGCCAATAAGCAAGGCTTTTTTTGATTTTGTATTCTGCAGGCGTTTGAACCACTTCTGCTCTCCGGCCATATGATTTCAACTTCAGACATTTTAAAAATACTTAACAGACGATGGGACTGCAATTCAGTGTGTTCAGAGTTAATATGATGGCTAATAGTCTTCAATAAAGAACTACACTCCTCCTGAAAGTACAAACAAAAAAAAAAAGTTAACTTAGGTGATTTCGTGTGTTCAAAACCAGGTATGCTGAATTGATGTTTCAAGAATTCGTTAAGGAGTTCAGTTGTGTCGTGTGTGTTTATCAGCTTTCGGTAAAGAAAACAGGTTTTATAATAACTTGTGATATTAGTGAGTTAAACATCAAAGTGTGTGTGGTTTTATGACTTCAAAAGTATTGGATTCATTTCATGGAAATTAATTTTTAGATAAAAGAGAATCTTTAAATAGATTTTATCAAAATAAGAATATTCTTCTAAAATATTAGATCACTAAAAAGTCATTAAGCCCAAAAACTTAAATAGGAACAATACAGCAAAGCGTATATAGCAATAAGTGTTAAAGATAATATGGAAAAAATAAAAAAAATGAAATCATGTTACATTCTTACTTATAACGTCGTCGACTGCATTCGCATGCGCGGTTAACCCCATTTTATTACTTACACTAAATTATATTCAATTAAATTAAATTAATAAATGGAACAACAACAACTTGGCACCCATCTTTGATACAGTTCACAGAAAACAAGCAGCACATACATCCAGCACAAACGGTAAAGAAACAAATTATAGTACTAACTCAGTTCCTCTTACAGCAGCACGTCAATTTTTTTCAATAAGTCACCAAAGCCATGTCGGCAGTCATATAATGGGAACAATTATCCCGCATAAGAAGGAGGCCGCAAAATCAAAAGTTCGGCAGAACAGACTGGAATTGATCGCTATGTGCAGATCAAACGGAGACGCTGTCCACATAAACCTATTTCTGGTAACAAATCAAAGAAATCAAATACCTCTTCTACCCCCAAAAAAAGCGCTTACCAGCGATAATGATCCCTTAAACGTAGAAGAGGCCCCAGAAGTCAAGCAAACCAAGCCTCCCCCAAATTATATTATGGAGCGCAGTTCAAAAAATCTTGTTTTACAGGTAGCGCAACTTATCGGCAACAACAATTTTCACATTGTTCCACTAATCAAAGGCAAAGTATCATCATCAAACTAAACTTTTCAAATTATCACTTCAGAGTGCATTTTTTTCTTCTCTTTGGAAGGAATCCTTTATAGTTCCCCTACATAAAAAAGGTAACAAATCTGACATATCCAATTACAAAGGTATTGCAAAACTTTTCGCAATTCTAAAGTTGTTTGAAAAAACGATTACTTCAACCCTTTATCACCACTGTAAATCTATTATTTCTCCATATCAATACGGTTTTTTGAAGAAGCGTTCACCTACTACTAATTTGCTGATGTGATGTGATTTGAACAGATTTCAGCAAGGCATTTGACTCCGTAAATCATGATTTGCTTTTACATAAGCTTGACCTTTTAGGTTTCCCGTAACATCTCATTTATTGAATTTCTTCATAATTTAAAAAATTGAATTCAACGAGTGTTATATAAACTCCCTCTTTATAGTCCGGTTGCTGTCACTTCTGGTGTTCCTCAATAAAGCCATCTTGGCCCATTATTGTTCAAACTTACTACAAACGATCTTCCTCTTTCCTTGAAATACTCTCGTGTTCTGATGTATGCTGATGATGTCGAACTCTGCTTATCGTTTAAGGGTATCACTTCGCATATTAGACTACGAGAGTATCTGATCTCACTCCCTTCTTGGTGTTTACGTAATCTCTCAGAGCTAAACTGCGCTAAATGCATATTCATGACGTTTCACCGTAAGAGACCTCATTAAGTTTCTTATACGATAGGCAATAATTCATTGGCACGTGTTTCTACTTTGAGTAACATTGGAGTGATTTTTGACCCTAAATTGAGTTTCAACCCTCATATTTCATCAACTATTACTAAAGCTGAGTATTTTCGGCTTTATTAAAAGATGGTCTAGAGAATTTAATGATCCCTATACTACCAAGATCCTTTTCATCACTCTAGTCCGCCCTGTACTGGAATACTGTTCGTGTGTCTGGAGCTACCAATATAAACTAGTAAGAACGTTATCTTCGAGTATGCCGAACATGAAATGAACACAGTGAATGCTTCATTGTAGTATTCAAATGGGTAGTTTGTATGGGAGGTCCCCCTAGTGGTCCGATTCGACTGGTTCTGACAAATATCCTGTGCCTGTCTTGGAAACTGATAGTGTCCAAGTTTCAGTTCGGTAGGACAAAATCAAAAAAGTTTTTCTAATAAGAATATGATTTCAAATGGTTGGTTTGTATGGGAGGTTCCCCCCGTAGTTGTCCGATTCGGGTGGTTCCGACTGCGTATGATAAAAAGTTTCGTGCAAAATTTCTCTCTATGTATGAGCTCCATAGTTCAAAAACTGAGGGACTAGTTTGCTTACATACAGACGGACAGACGGACGGACGGACGGACGGGTAGACGGACGGACGGATAGACGGACGGAAGGACAGATGGAGATGGCTTAATCAATTCGTCTAATCGAGCTGCCTGTTACAAACTTCATGACAAACTTATAATACTATTCACTTCCGTGAAGAGTATAAAAAAATAAACGATGGCTAAGTGACCCCTGCACTATTAAGATTCCTTTCATCTCTCTAGTTCGCCCAATACTTGAATACTGTTCGTGTGTTTGGTGCCCCAATATAAAAAACATCAAGACCGCATTGAGTCTATACAGAAACAATTCCTTCCCTTTGCACTTCGTGGTTTAAATTGGGATGCCAGTGTACGTTTGCCTTCATGCATTAGCAGGCTTCTTCTTATAGATCTCCCATCATTGCAAAATCGCTGAAAAACTCTTGGTATAAGCTTTCTTTATATACTTATTGCTGGTAATGTTGAATCGTCAGTGCTTTTAAGTCAACTAAGTTTCTGTGTCCCTAGTCGTACATCTAGAAATTACGTTCCCTTAGCTATAGGTACATGCACAACTAACTATGCCCTACATGATCCTTTCCGAGTTTTATGCACTCGTTATAATAATTTCTATCACGTCTTCTCGCTTGAGAACTCGTTCTCTGTGCTTAACATCATCGTCCTTCGTTGGCTTCGGGAATTGGATCGAACTGTTACTAGATGAAGTGGACATCGCTCATTAGCTCATACATCCCTTCTATCACTGACCACAATTGGCTGTGAGTAGGGGCATAGCTTGAAAAAATAGCTCCAACTGGTACAGAGATGTGTAGATTTCTAATATATTAATTTTCGTTAAATTTTAAGTAATAAAAATTGTTTTAAGACTACCTTTATCACTTGTTTTGTTATTAATTATATTTTTCTTTTTTTGTTTTAATATCACATATTATGTTAAAGCCTTTTATTTTTAAGTTTGACAGTATTTTGTCATAATAAATAAATAAATAAACACAAATCTACACTGAGAATAATTACAAGATAGTTTCGAAATTCCTCAGTGATGCCAACAAAAACTATTATACGTATCAACTTAAAAGTGGTAAAGGGCTGATAGTGGTTATAAAAGGAATTGAAGCTGGATTTGACACTAAGGAAATTAAAATTGCGCTTGAGGAAAAAGGGTTCCCAACTAAGATTGTGGTCAACATCTGGAACAGAAGCAAAGTCAGTCAATGTTCAAGGTCGAGCTGTCTCATGTTAATAAACCAGAGAAGAGGAACAATATTCACCCAATATACAACTTACAATACTTGCTTCACCGCAGAATCACTGTAGAAGAATCTCACAAGTGCACAGACCCTGTGCAGTATACACACTGTTAGGAATTCGGCACACGAAACCCTACCTTCTGTCTGTGCATCATGTAGTGACCCTTACGAGTCTTCAAGATGCCCTGTAAACAAAATCGACACAACGTCATAAAAATGCAGTAACACACACATTGCTAATTATACAGGCTGTGCAGTTTTTAATGCACTGAAAACCCGGATGAAACATCGCAAAGTGACTGCAACTGCCCATAACCCAAGACCCACGCACTTTTCTAACTACCGCTCCCAACATTACATACGCATTCGCACTGCGACCTGGTTCGCAACAGATATCCACCGTAGTGCCAGAGAAAGTAACAGATACTACCAAGAGTACACTCCAACAATCTCAGAAAATTGAACTCCCACAGTATTGTATAACTCAAGAAGTAACACCACGCACACCACATAACTCTCTTGAAAATATGATTGATAATTTTATACAATGTATGTCCCAGACTAAATTGTTGATGCAAAACATGTTTCAAGAGATATTAAAAACGCATATTCTAATCTTACAAAAACTTTGTACTTAAAGTGCCTTCGTTCAAAATAACTTCCTGGAACGCAAACGGCGTATCGAAACACAAACTTGAGCTCATAAAATACCTATCCGAGACAGAAACTGATGTTTTTCTGTTCTCTGAAACGCACCTTACAAATAGATATAAATTCGAGATCCCGGGATACTCCTTCTACGCCACACACCACCCTGATGGCAAAGCACATGGCGGAAGGGGTATGCTCATCAGAAGGTGACTAAAACACTATAAGTCGGTATCATACTCGCAAAACTACATGCAGGCTACGTCGATTGTCATCAAAACTTCAAATGGAAATTTGACGCTTTCATCCGTCTAATGTCCACCCCGATTTTCAATTTCCGAATCGTGCTTCAAGCAGTTCTTCGACACTCTAGGGTCCAAATTTCTTGCGGCAGGTGATTTTAATGCTTTCCACCATTCTGGGGCTCTAGGCTTACAAATCCTAAAGGAAAACAGCTCTACAACACATTAATAAACCCAATCAACAAACTCAACTTTACTTCTCTGGATAGGCCTACATATTGGCCAGCGGATCCAAGGAAAATTCCTGACTTAATCGACTTTGCAGTTACTCGTAATATCTCTCGTAGTGTGATTTCAAAGGAAACACATGTCGAGCTTTCATCAGACCATTCTCCAATTACTTACTGGAGCATCCCACGAAAAGCGATCTTTCCCTCATGCTTACCTCATGGAAGTCTGATTGGCTCAGGTATAAAAAATACGTCAGCACCCACATTTGTATGAGGCCAAATGATACCGGAAGAGACATTGACAACTCTCAAGGCTTTCACTTTTTCGAACCACCTTAAAACCGTCTTTCAACCAAATTTGCCAAGAGATGAATTTCAGCTTCCCCAGCAGTGCTCTATTTGCTAATTGCAGTGTACTTAAAACTAATTCAAATGAGTTAATAGCAGCATTTCATAAGGAGTTAATCCCAAAGAAAGCGCCAGGGTACGATATCATCACCCCCAAGATGATTATTGAGCTACCACACTGTGCAATATCATTCCTTGCAATCCTCTTCAACGCATTACTCAAAGTGGGTTACTTTCCAGAACTTTGGAAGAAGTCTGTAATAATTATGATCCGCAAAGTTGGTAAAGTTCCACTAATTAAAACCGAATTGGACCAAATGAAACAGAAATATCTTTTTAAACTCTCGCAACATCCTAATCCACTAGCTCGATCACTCTCACATATGAGTGGCCACACGCGCTCTCGTCGGAATGACTTTCCTGCTCTATAAACTTGGGAGGACCACGCACCACTGAAAAGTAGCTTTAGCTCACCACTATAGAAACTTTTAAATCTTCATTACTTCGTTTTTAAGATTCCTAAATTATTGTTAGGCTTTGTGTTCTTGCAAAGTGATTCAGAAAATGAAAAGGAATATACAAAAAAAAATGTTGCATTTTAACAGAGATATTCAAATTCAAATTGAAAATGAAATTACTAAAACGAAAGTCCTTCTTCTTTTGTGTTTGTACGAGGGTGTAAGAGTCTTTCCATAGTGAGCTGAACTTTATGTTCCGAAGAACCATCAGCGAACACCGTGTCTTGACAATTGCAAGAAAAATGTTGTTGTTGTTGTAATCAAAACACACTTTTTGATGTGTGTCGGACTTGTGTGGAGTCGGCGGCCAAAAATAATTCCGTTGAACATATTAACGTGTTTATAAATAAAAAAGCTATTTAATTATAAAATGGGTGTGGTCTGACCATTCAATCCAGTAAATGTGACTTTTCTTAACGTGGTTTTTATTTGGTCGACGTTTAGTCGTCTTCCGTTGCGAAATGTATTTTCCCTTTTGGATTCAGTCTCGTCCATCTGTCTTCTTCGATTCTCATCGTTCCTCTACTTGCGTGTATGTCTCGTAGATTCTCAGCTTGCGTTGACACGATCAACTTTTCGGAGAAAGCCTGAATAGGGTTGTCAGGCTTAGCCCCACAATTCAGCATTCCATTTTATACATCCGACCCGAATGTGTTTCGTCATCTTCCTAGTTTAAAGATATCAAGGGTTTTTATACTCGACTACCTTCCTTTGCCGTGGACCATCGCTGGATATAGAGTCGTGACCTTTCAGGTATCGTTGTTCTTTGTTCTTGTTTGGACCAATGAATTTGGGTTTCAGCTGCCACCAGCCACTATTGGATAATTTCGAGCTAAACCATCTCTTTAGCTTTACGTAGGCAGTTTTAAACTAAGAAATAATTCAAAACGCGTTGTATTCGCGCTTCTGTAGAACGTTGAATTTATCGTTTGTTACACTTTGTAGAAGAGCTTATACCATTTACTCGGGTCATCTATTGTTAGTTTGGATAAAACAGAAATAATTATAGCGCTAAGCTTTTTGACTTGTCCATTCACACATGGTTACACAAAATTGTTTGAATTCATCTGAGGTAAATATAGACCCTCTGTCTGTAATTATTTGAAGGCGCGTTAGTGAAACTGTCGATTACTGCTAACATTTACTATTCACTGCGTAAAGAGTACAAGGATTTATCTAAGATAATAAATTTAATAATATTAATGTTAAAGATTACTTAACAGCCGAAGGTATTGAATTCAACACCAAATAGCCAAACAGGGCATTCAGATGTAGACAGAGGTACCTCTCCTAGTTGTCCGATTAGGCTAGTTCCGACAAATGTATTGCGTATGGTAAAAAGAAAAGTTCGTGCCAAATTTCAGCTCTTTAGCTCAAAAACTGAGGGACTAGTTTGAATACATACAGACGGACAGACGGACATGGTTTAATCAATTCGTCTAATTCGATATGTACTTTATGTGGTTTTTTTTGTCTCCTTCTGCCTGTTACAGACTTCATGACAAACTTATAATACTATTCACTTCCGTGAAGAGTATAAAGAATAGAAACTGAAAAAAAGAAACAAAAATAATAAATTGGTGGAAATACACAGAAGCAAAGGACATATGGCTTTTATTTAGAATTATAAGAGTTTAAGACACAAAGAGGTACCCAATTGTGTAAAGAAAATTCTGATAGGTATTCATGACTGCAATATTAAACGACCCACTAAATTTTCAGATAATCATCCTACAATACTAATCATCATTTGCATACCATCAACACCGGGAACAATGAAAATAACGTCAACCCTTATGAACTTTTAGAATTAATAAAAAAAATTGGAGGTGAATATAAAAGCAATAAATAAAGAAACCAAAAATCAACTTAAAATAGAAAGACAATTATTTAAAACAAAAATTAGATTTATAACACCAAATACCCTTAACAGGGAAATACGTGAGTTACTGAATATAGGTACGTAAAAGGAAAAACAACAAATTGGACTCGATAGATATAACTTATTTCACCCGCTTATACGAACGGACGAAAAATATATAAAATCAAGTTAATATGAAAGGGTCTAATGACTCATGAAGAAGATAATAGCAAGCGTGGTGTGTACCAGTGAATCAATGTTTCGTCGACGGTCACGAAACGACTCAAGAACCCCGCCAGATTGCACTTAAACAGCGCCAAACACACCAGAGACGAATCACCGAACGAAATTGCTCTTTTCCATTTGTTAAAACAAAACTAATGTGAAACTGTGAGGGTAGGATACTAAAAGAATGTACTGTAGCGCCATGGGCGGTGGGGCTAAGTACTTGTTGATTGACCCTCGTATATATAAATGGGCCAAGTGCGAGTCAGACTCGTACACGTAGGATTCCGTACCAGATTGGGGTTTGTATGGAAGGTACTCCCCCTAGTGATCTGATCTGATTACTTCCAACAAATGTACCGCGCCTATATCAGAAACTTATACTATCTAAATTTCGTTTCAATAGTCCCAAAACAAAAAAGTTTTTTAATAACAACCTGAATTTTAATGGGGTTTGAATGGGAGGTAGCCTCACTAGTGGTCCGATCAAACTGAAATTTTGACAGTATAATTTCCTGATGTGTAGACACCAAATACCCAAATTTCAAAATCGTGAGATTACTGAATCGCATAGCTGCCATACAGACCTAAAGTTTTTGAAAATATTTTAGTTGTAGTATTTACTGATGCCCGAATAGAACTGCATATTCTAGTTATTTCGGTTCATGAGATTTGCCCCAAGGACGGACGGACAACGAAGTTTCTGCAATAGGGTTCCCTTTCGGTTCCGAACACTAAAAACAGAACATATTCATACGAAAACAATAAAACTTTAAAGTAACTTAAACTAAGTAATAATTCTGTAATACAAAATAACTGTACATTATGAAACGATCACAATTTGAAAATAGGAATAACAAATGAAACAATAATAGAAAACAATTGTAATGCAACATAATAATAAAATAATTAACAGGCAATGTTCTTATAGAATTTGTAAATTGTACCAATAATAAAAGAAAATATAATAGAGAATAGAAGAAAATATTTATACAAATAATAATGAAGTGTACAATGTACATGCAGACAATTGATGAAGAGAATACAAGAAAAGAATATAATCTTACCAAAAAGCCATAATTTAAAGAAATTAAAATTAAACAATTTAAAAATTGAAAAGAAATACAAAAATTAAAAATCACAACCTTAGATAGATGTTAGTATTGTAATAGTCATAGTGGTCATGAGTATAAGAGTAATATATGTATTTTGTAAAGCAAGGAATTTCAGAATTCATATGGAATCCAGGAGAATTCCTTAACAAGTGCGGAAGGAGTTATATAAATTAAAATAAACGAATTAAATTTTTGTATAAATTTTTATTATGACGGCACTATGTGCCTTTATTAATAATTTATAAGTTTATTTTTTATTATCGTCGGCGCGATGCGCCTTGCTTGAGTCAAATTTTTAACTAAAACTTAAGTCTATCTTTATTTCAAATGAAACCTCGCTAATGCCTGGCGTACGTGACGAAATGTGCATCGTCAGCGGAAAGGATTCAAACAAAGAGAACCTTTGAGTAACAAAGAGAACTTTTGAGTCATGAAAGAGAATAAAGAGTGTCTCTGAATTGGAGTACGTGACAGAATATGCACTGTCAGCCGAAAGGGTTGCTGTGGCTTATGCTGAGAGAGTGACTTATTGCATCAGCCAAATAGTGTGGGAAGCGGACATTGCGTCAGCGAAAATATTGTGGGAATAATGATCACGATAATGATCATATCATTATGGGGATAATGATCATGATAATTATTATCATGATAAAAGAGTTTCGCGTCAGCGAAATAGTGTGGGATGGGAAATATTTGTAAAATACAATATTTCGATTCTTAACTCCTCCCTCCGAAGTATCAAGCGTCCCGATTGATTTGATATGGGATGTCGATTAGACTAATTTGTCTTTCAATTTGCTGAGGGGGTATTTGAGGGGGTATAGAGTTTTGTATGGAAATTTTTGATTTCGCCATCTTATTTTTAAGAAATAAAATTAAGATTGTAATGATGGCGGCGGTCGATAGACCGAAATTGGTGAATGTACTGGATTTAACCATAGTATCCAACGACTCAATTTTTTCAATGTTCTGAACGTTGAGTTCTTTCATTAATTGAAGGGATAAAATTTCTTCGAATTTGGATTGATTTTGGGATTGTTGGAGTAGTGCGGGAAGGGGTTTTGCCTTGGAGATTTCGTACGAGGTGAATGTTTCATTTCTTATGATAATTGTTGTGTTACTTAATTTAATTACAAATGTCCCATTGAGGGTTTTATTCATATCGTTATTTTCAATATTTTCATAAAATTTATTTAACAATATTAGTTCTCCAATTCTCTCAATTTCTTTTATGTGTTCATTATTTGTATAATGACAATTATGTTGCTTATGATTTATTATTTTTGAAATACAATTATCGTTTGTTATTTTTTCCAAATTAGTGTTTAAGCAAATATCTAATTCGTTAATTTTTTTATTGTACAATTTGATTTTATTCCATATATTTCTTCTTGACATTTTATAATATTTTCATAATTTAATTTAAGTATTTTCTTTTCATTTTTAATGGTTTTAATAATCTTTGAACAATTTACATCTAATGTTTCTGGTATGGAGATTACATAGATTATTTTTTGATTCTTATAAGCTATTTTGACATCGGCAATATTTAATGCCTCTTCGATATTATTGTAAGGTAATTTATCGATATAAAAAATGTCTTTAATGGATTCTATTTCGGCTGCCGAAAGTATAAATGTATTTAAAATATTTGCTTTAGACAGATGTAATGCTAGTTTCAAATTATTCACATCTTCTTTTAGTATTTCAATTTTAAATTTTGAGTATAACATGAGCAATGTTTGAATGTGTTCGCTATTTTTTAAAGTTTTAACAATATCATTATTTATTTCGGAAACTTTGTTTATTCTTTCTAAAATATTTTTGTTAATTACTACTTGTTTATTATTGTTGGATATGACATTGTTAATTGTGTTAGTGAGGATTTCTAGATCATCATGATCGGGATTACCAGCGATCCATTTCCATGCTGAACCGATCGCATTGATCGATCTTTTACGTTTGTTAGCAGGGGTTAGATTATCAAGTGATAGGTATATGTTTTGGATGTCTTGGATCAAGAACGGTTGTAAGGGATGAGAGTCGCTTAAGTTATTTTTTATAGCCGTTTCTATTTCTTTGAGTGTGTCTCTGTATTCCATTAAATCAATTAGATGTAGTATCTTAAAGTTACCCGTCTGTATTTTTGCGTATCCATCTTCAATAGTCACTATTTCTGATCGGGAATAATCCAGTGTTTCTACGGAAGCTAGACCGTATTGGATGGAAATGATTAATTGGATCGATAGTAGTAATGGCTGCATCTTGACGAGTGGTTGATAATTTACTTCGTTGGTGAAGATGTTGACGAAAATGTTTCAGGTGGCTGTTGATGTTGACGGGGATGATGCGGATAATTGTCAATGTTGGCGAAGATGTTTTAGATGGTTGTTGAAGTTGACGGGGATGATGCGGATAAGTTGGCTATGTTGGCGAAGATGTTTCAGGCGGCTGTTGATGTTGTAGTTGCAGTTGTTGTTGCTGTTGCAGCAAGTTCAATGAGAGTGTAGTCAAAGTTGAAGTTGAGAAAATTTAAAGTTGTCGTTCTGATTGTTGTTTCAATTTTGTTTACGTGTGCTTCTCTTGGTTTTGATGTTAGTTTGCGGCAAACACTTTAAAATTTTATTACTTTGATTGTTGCTATAAATTAATGAATAATAGCAATTCTTTTTTGCAATGTTATTATTTTTTTTGTATAATTTTGTTTGCACTGTTTTTAATGTTCACTTGTTCCTTTTCTTGTTCATTTATTATATTAATTTTATTTTAAATCGTATTATTATTATTATTTTATTTCATTTCTTTTTCTCTTTTTTTTTTTGTTTGTTTCGTTATCACTAAAAAAATTTTTTGTTGTTCATAATTTTACACTAATATTGTATTAATTTGAGTTTTTCACTAATAGAAAGTGTTTTCAAATTTTGTTTAAAAAATTTTAATAAAAATTTTCACTTGTGTTTTATTTGAGTTTTTGTTGTTTTCAAATTTTGTTTCAAAAAATTTTATAATTTTTCAAAAGTGTTTTCAATAAAAATTTTCACTTGTTTTTATTTGAGTTTTTGTTATTTTCACTAAAAGTGTTTTCAAATTTTGTTTCAATAAAAAAAAATTTTCACTTATTTTAATTTGAGTTTTGTTTTTTTATAATTTTTCACTAATACAATTTTTTTGTAATTAAATTTTTTTTTTTTTCTAATACTACACGATTGTAGAGGCTGGGTTTATAACCCCCCGTTTTGTAACTTTAGTTAATAGTTACTACTAAGGAGCCAACTACAAATTTAATAGAGTCCGCGTTTGTAATAAAATTTTTTTTACGCGGGCCCCACGTTGGGCGTCAATTAAAATAAACGAATTAAATTTTTGTATAAATTTTTATTATGACGGCACTATGTGCCTTTATTAATAATTTATAAGTTTATTTTTTATTATCGTCGGGCGATGCGCCTTGCTTGAGTCAAATTTTTAACTAAAACTTAAGTCTATCTTTATTTCAAATGAAACCTCGCTAATGCCTGGCGTACGTGACGAAATGTGCATCGTCAGCGGAAAGGATGCAAACAAAGAGAACCTTTGAGTAACAAAGAGAACTTTTGAGTCATGAAAGAGAATAAAAGAGTGTCTCTGAATTGGAGTACGTGACAGAATATGCACTGTCAGCGGAAAGGGTTGCTGTGGCTTATGCTGAGAGAGTGACTTATTGCATCAGCCAAATAGTGCGGGAAGCGGACATTGCGTCAGCGAAAATATTGTGGGAATAATGATCACGATAATGATCATATAATTATGGGGATAATGATCATGATAATTATTATCATGATAAAAGAGTTTCGCGTCAGCGAAATAGTGTGGGATGGGAAATATTTGTAAAATACAATATTTCGATTCTTAACTTATACCCTCAATTCGACCCTGTAGTATCTATGTGATTAGACGAAGTAAATAAGTATATCAATCCTTAGGTAAACAAAGAATTATGAAATAACTAATAAATTGTAGCAAAAAGAAAAATGCAAACTGGCACTTATAAAAGTAGTATAAGAATTATGAAATGACACTTAAATTTTATCAAAACAAAAATTGTAAACCGACGCTTTTGATGAGTAGAAGAAGCTAATGAAAATATGTCACAATGTTGCAACTTTGCAAACTCATCAATTTGGTAAAGAAAAAATACATAACAAAAATCTGCCAACTGTACCGCGCCTACGATGTTTGGTCAAAAAGTATCGTGACTATTTATTTTTCTCGGTCCACGAGTTAGCGATTTTCGATTTTTTTTGCTATGTTGGTACGTATAAGTTAAGAATCGAAATATTGTATTTTACAAATATTTCCCATCCCACACTATTTCGCTGACGCGAAACTCTTTTATCATGATAATAATTATCATGATCATTATCCCCATAATGATATGATCATTATCGTGATCATTATTCCCACAATATTTTCGCTGACGCAATGTCCGCTTCCCACACTATTTGGCTGATGCAATAAGTCACTTTCCCAGCATAAGCCACAGCAACCCTTTCTGCTGACAGTGCATATTCTGTCACGTACTCCAGTTCAAAGACACTCTTTTATACTCTTTCATGACTCAAAAGTTCTCTTTGTTACTCAAAGGTTCTCTTTGTTTGAATCCTTTCCGCTGACGATGCACATTTCGTCACGTACGCCAAGCATTAGCGAGGTTTCGTTTGTAATAAAGATAGACTTAAGTCTCAGTTAGAAATATAACTCAAGCAAGGCACATAGTGCCGTAATTAATAAAAAAAACCCAAAAATTTATAATCTAATAAATACAGGCACATAGTGCCGTAATAAATAAAATTATTAAACAAAAATATTCACATTTTGTTTTAATTTATATCCCCAACATATGTTGTAATTGTCAGACATTTTATATTGTTAGTTTTCTTTTTATGGATAAAAAAGTGGAACGCGTTTTGGCTCATCTTTGACTATTCACATTAAAAAAAAAGAGCTCCAAAGCACTTAAAATGTTGTCTGTAATATTTTCCGAGTGTACCATGAGCAAACAAAAAAATTTTTAAGTGGTAAAAACTCTTCACAGAAGGCTAAGAAGATGTTAATGACGATGACCTGGACGACAACAACCGATGAAAACTTTGGAAAGAGTGAAGAAAATAGTTATGCAAAATCATCAAATTACTATTGCCGCAGTTGCTAATGATATCTGTATAACGAGTGGCTCATGCCATGCAATTTTTTTAGATGATTTAGGCATGAAACGTGTGCCAGCGATGTTTGATTCGAAATTGTTAAAATATGAGCAAAAGAAACGTCGCATGAGTATCGCTCAGGAGGACGGAACATGGTTATGACGTCGGAAAAAAATCTAATACATATTCTTTGATTATTTTTTTTTTTTTGGAATAGTCAAAAATCTAAGACTACCCATAACACAAAAACTAACAATGCAAAATGGCTGATAATTACAACAAATATCTAATACGTGGACCGAGAAATATAAAAAGTCACGATAATTTTCGTATATTAACATTTCCGTTCAATAGTGAAAAAACAGAAAAGTTTTCCGAATAATAACTTAAGTTTTAATAGCCCATATTAGGCCGATTTGCCGACTCCAACCTATAATTAGAGTCTATATCAAAAACGTATAGTGTCTAAATTTCACTTAAATCGTCCAAAATAAAAAAGTTTTTCCAATAAGAACCTCAATTTTAATGGTGGTTTTGTATGGGAAGTACCCTCCTTAGTGGTCCGATCAAACTGAAATTTCGACACTATCAGTTTCTAATCTACATCCACATTGTGAGGGAGCCCCTTTAAATTTTTGAAAATATTTTGGTTTTGCATATATTGCTATTCTGTAAATATTTCATTTCTCTAGCTATTACGGTTCTTGAAATATGACCCGAGGACGGACGGACAATGACGACTCTGTAATAGAGTTGCGTTTGAACCCTTTGGTCCGAACCCTAAAAAGATATTATAAGATTTTAGACAAAGAAAAAATACATAAAAAGATTTTGAATGAGATAGTCTTAAAACCGATATTAAAGAATAAAGATATTCTTTTTACTTTAAGAGTGTTTGTTGGTTTTTATTTTATTTAAACATATAAGTCGCTTTTTCTACCTTGGAGTGATTTTTGACCCTAAATTGAGTTTCAACCATCATATTTCTTTAACTATTAATAAGGTCAAGAGTATTTTCGGCTTTGGTCTAAAAAATTTAATAATCCCTTTACTGCTCAGATTCTTTTGATCTCTCTAGTTTCGTATATATAGGGTGGCGGCTTTCGTCCTGGCGGGCGCCCCCGATTTAACAACATTTAGGAAAAATTATATCTACATATAATCGCAGACGTCTCTTTGTGCACGCTAATCTTAGAAACGGCTTAACCAAATTGAATGCGGATTGCGGATCACTGGTGTATTGTAGAAAACTTCCTCTAACATAGTGTTTAGTTAAACAAAATCGATCCACTAAATCAAAAGATAATAATTTATTTATTTTTTGTTATTTTATTTTATAAGTTTAAAAAAAAACTAATTGTAACAAGTGACAAGCTGCTGGGGCCTACAAAGACAAATAAAGTAAGTAGTTAGCTTTGCCTAATAGCTTCAGTAAAGAGCAGAATGAAATAGTTCAAGCAGCAAAAGTTAAGGTGTATGTGTGAGTATATGAATTTCGTAGATTTAAATACTATTAATTTTAATTGTTAACGATGTCAAGGGAAATCCCGTATTTCAATTTGAATTAAGTACGGAGGGGTGGAACAGAAAAGTAGTCAACAACCTTGATAACGTATATCAAACAACATGTTTACGAGCAATTTGTGCAGGATCCCGTTATGTTGGCTTGCTTGTTGGGATTGCAGCTGCTTATATATATACAGCTTCTTTGTTTCATTCTCTTTGTTAATTGTGAAAGTTAGATATCAACAATTCAACATGTCTAGTTCTACAAAATATTTAAGTGGGAGCTAAAAACGAAAAGAAAGAAGAAAAAAGAAAATTTACCTAAAATTAATTCGTACTTTGAGAATGATGACTATATTGATGAAATGCGAGTGAACAGTACTCGAAAAATGAAGAATTGGACGTAACAAAAGTAACAGTATAGTAGCATCCAACACCATTGTACATATATTCAGATCCACAACAACCATAACAAGGTACAAGCAAAAATCAAAGTTAATCATATTTTAGTGAGAGCAATATTGCATTTTGACCATGTATTGTATTACTAATAAGGGTAAATTACAGAACTAAATTATCAAGTGAAAAGTCATTGAAAACGGATATTGTATGCCTAGAATCATTAAAAAAAAAAAAAAAAAAAAAAAACACTGACAATAGATCTTTCCTAGTTGCGGGAGCAACTTCAACCAAAAGAATTTTCCCTACCTCACCAAGTGTGCCACAGTCGCGCAACCACACATCTGCTGCAAGAGGAACGTCGAATCCTAGCGGATGAAAGAGAACTCTTGCCCCAGCTGGAAGAGTAAGAGGGCAAAATGTTTGAAGCAACAGAGCCTCACACATCCTTCGTAACTTCTGTGCGTAATATTATCCATTCCGATAGACGCTCGCAACTCCATCACACCGCCCAAAGTTGGGCAAGATTGCTTCGAGGCCTACCTCCACATAACTTAACTCAGCTATTAACTAATGCCCATATAGCAGTTCGCAAACGGCTCGGCGTTCCTCAAACTTTAGTGGGGGTCACAGGTGGCAGATAGTGAACGGCCTGCAGACAAGTAGGTTAGCTGCGAATATTAAATAAGCAGTCCCCGATCAAACGAGCGAGAATGAAAGGGCAAGCTTAAAGGTTGCACCCTCTAATGAAGTTCTCGTGAGAGGACGCGTGCAAGCCGCCTTTTAACTAAGCTTTTCCAAATCCAAATCCAACAGCGTCTGTTCCTAGAGTAGGTGGCTACTGGGTCAGTATCTGTCCCATTATGGGGGCGGCTGAATTAAACGTGGATGATGGTAAGCGGCTATGGGTAGGATCTCAGACAGAAAAACAATTATTGAAGATAAAAAGAGAATGATGTTTACGGTGCAAGGTGTCGGAAGCCTAGTACCTGTGGCAATGGAGGGTGAAAAAGCTGGCCCCAAGTCATCGATATACTGTGACCACAGTGATTCAGGAGTGGTCAGCCTGGCTCCTGTATCATCGAATGCTACAAGCTTGGATGGTAATTTCTCAGCAATTCCTAGTCCATTTAGGAGAAGTATGAAAACACTGCGTTCTCCGGTGGAAGCAGAGCGGGATGAGGGACAAATTGCAGTAACACCGACTATAGTAGATGAGAGGAGGGATATACATCCGCTGGAATAAACAGGAGCGTCCAGCCCAGGGCTTGTTAGTACTTAAATTAAAGGGCCGAAGTCAGTAGTTGGAAACGTTGTAGCCCCAGCAAGGTAAAAAAATTTAAAAGCGCCGCATTCTAGGAATTTGACGCTAGGCAAAAAGCCTCAGGGGGAAGACGTTCACACAGGGAAGGGAATTACCCCTAATGCGTTTAATAAGTTGGAGCAGCTTGCCATGATGACGGAAAACCAGCGCCATGACAACAATGACATAATGGAAGAGGCCAATGGTGCATGTCAGGGTGGCTGTCAGACACTTCGGTGTGCAGGCAACCGTGGGAAAGTTAGCAGGGAAAGCTAATGCTTACTCTCTTAACGTGGTTAAAAAAGTTGATGGCAAGGTTGCCTCGGTGAAGTTGCAGGCTTCAGGTGAAATCAGCAAAGCAGAATTCCTGGGAGAACAAGAGGTAAGGTTCGAAGAATCGGAGGAATAGGAAAAAGGGTTACAGCTCATACGGCGCAAAAATGGTGGTGAGGTTCCTTCTAATCAGCCTCTTGAAGAAGGAAAACAGAGGCTTCGCCGAACACGTCCTGATGCTTTTATCATCACTAAAGCATCGGAATCATCCTATGCAGATATCCTAAGGAGGATAAAAGGGAAGCCTGAGCTTCAAAAGGATGGTGATAGCGTTAGCAGGATACGCTGGACTGCTAAGGGAGATATTCTTCCCCAGATCTCTGCGAAGGGTAGTGCGCTGACGGAAATCTTAAAGGAAGGAATGAAGGAGGAGCTCCAGGTCTGTCCTTAAAGCCAAGGCGCAGGATCCCCTCTCCCAAACAGCTATAGGCATGAATGCAGATGTTCTCCTTGTATGGGAGTTGCATAGGGCAAAGGATAATGCAAACATATAGGATGCGGCTATCTGGATCCAAGGTGATGCTGCTTTCGAACAGAAAGATCCTGTTTTGTATAATGGCTTCACCTTTGCAAAATACGTGGTATCTGTTTTTGCAGCTGTTATGCATCCCCTAACTCTATTCAGGATTCCTTTGAGGCTTTTCTTGATAGCCTAGTTAGTGCTGCGAGAAGTAAATCGTCACTCATAATTGCTGGAGACTTTAATACTTGAGCAGTGGAATGGAGGTACAATTACACCAATAGGCGTGGAAGAGCTTTGTTAGATTCATTTACTTCTCTGAACGTGGTCCTACTCAACCGTAATAGTGCAGTGCACACTTGACAATGGTATAGGTAGCTCAGCAATTGATATTGCAATGCAGTTTTGCATTGCCCCGCCGGTTCGGTTCACTATGCCAAGGTTGCGGAAACGGGTGTGTGTCGCCTGCAAGACTTGGAGGATGAATATTGAAGCTTTGGACTAGTTCATCTCCGAATTAGAGATTGCGACCGGTAGTGCAAGTCAGAAGTCCCGGGGACTTATGCACGGTTTAACAAGGATATGTGATGCATCCATGCCGAAGAAAACAAGAGGCAGGAAACCAAATTTGTGGTGTTCGGATGAAATTGCGGAACTTCGCTCACAGTGTCATCAACTTCGTAGAAGATTCTAGCGCAGCAGAAGAAGGAGCGCTGATTCTTGCGAAATTCTTCTTCTGCAGGAGGAATATACACGTAAGAAGTCTCAACTCAGGAGATCCGTAAGAGCGAGCAGGATACCTTTCGCAAACTGTTAGGGGAAGTGACCAGAATTCCTTGGGCAGTGTTAACAAAATTAAAATGTGCAGATTTAAAGGCCTCACTAATATCCTTTCTTCCGTTGCTCTTATGGATGAAATAGTCGCCAGCCTCTTCCTGGCAATAAGGTAGCTTAGGATTCTTCGACCACATGAGGCTGTAGAGGATAACATACCTCCTATCAGCAGACTTGAACTAGAAGCTGTAGTGAAAAGGGTGAAGGTAAATAAGTCGCCAGGTCTAGATGGCATCCCTAATGTCGTCTTAAAAAGAGCTGTTTCCTGATTCGCGTTGCGCCGACGGGATCGTTATGAAACTAGCTAATGGCGCCATGAAGACGCTCGATTGCTAAATAGCTAAAGTATGTCACTAAAACGAGCTAACTATTTAGAACAACGGCTAAAAGGCGACTAAGTGCTTGCCTCGCAATTGCGGGAAAAATTAAATCCATATATTGCTAAAGAATACGCACGTAGACTACAGATTTCCAAACTCCAAGAGCATTGATGCTGGTATCTACCAGTATTTCCACTAATCAACCCGAATAAGCCAGGAGAATTAAGATTGCTTTGGGATGCAAGAGCACAAGTTCAAGGCGTTTCCCTAAACTCACTAACAGGAGCCGATCAACTTTCGTCTCTAATATCGATGCTGCGCAAATTTCGACAGCACCGAGTCGCCATTTTATGCGATATAGCCGAAATGTGTCACCAGGTGCTAATTTGTGCGCCCGATCAACATTGCCAGCGCATATGTTGTACAAGTCATAACTTTTGGGGCCACATGCACCCAAGTTGTGCGCAGTTTGCTAAAAATAAAAATGCTGTGCACTTTAAACAACACATTCCTCAAGCAGTAGATAGCATAATAGACAACCATTATGTAGATTATTTGTTGGACAGCGTAGACAGTTCCACCAAAGTTATCCAACTTGCTAACGATGTAAAATACATTCTTTCAAAGTCTGGTTTCGAAATACGTAACTATATATCCAATTCACCCATCGTACTAAATTTTCTGGGCGTACATCAAACTACAGCAGTACGACTGGCCGACGAAGAATACCAAACAATGGAGAAAATCTTAGGGATGTGGTGGCACTAATGAAGACCGCCTAACGTTTGCCGTATCAACGTATAAAAATTGCATGGACTACGAAGGCAAGATGCTTAGTATCGTACTGTCTATCTATGATCCTCTTGGTCTTATCGGTCACTATGTGATGTTGGCCAAAAAATATTCAAAGAAATTTGACGTTTTGGCTACTCATGGGACGAGCTTCTCCCGACGAGATCACCAGAAGTGGATACGATGGCTGAGCCTGCTACCTGAACTTAAAAATATTCGAACTCCCAGATGTTATTTTCAATTTGGTTGCCAGATGCTCAGAACGTTGGGCTACACACGTCAACGAAGAAGGTTATGCCGCAGTAAGTTATTCACTATATACAGACAATAGTAAAACGGAATGTTCCTTGATTGGAAGAAAAACAAGAGTTCTGCCGCTACAAATTTTTCTATTCCACGGCTGGAACTTGAAGCCGAAATCCTTGGAGCGCGACTTGCCACAAGCATTAAAAAATCGCATACAATCGCCTCTCTTGCGACAACATTTTGGTTAGACTCCAACGCTGTTTTGTCCTGGCTATGATCTGATCACCGTAGATACCAACAATTTGTTGCCTTCCGCAGGAGTGAGATAGTGGAGATAACTAGCGGAGCTAATTGGCGATGGGTGCCTCTCCCTGAAAATATAGCTGATGATGCCACCAAGTGGAACAAAAACCCCGATCTATCAAACCACAGCAGATGGCTTAATGGACCAGTTTTTTTATGGCAAAATAAATCTGAATGGACACAACCTAGCCGAACTGAAACAACGCAAGAAAAATTAAGGCCAAAAATTGTCCCGGTCCATTCATCTATCGTCAACGTCTCAAATGTTAATTTACATATACATTTCGAACGTTTCTCCCGATTTCGAACTTTGGCACGTGCAGTTGCCACCGTCGTAAACAGCGCTCAGTTCTGGCTGGCCATCACAAGAGGAAAACGAACAGAACGGCATGCAATAACCAGTAACGAATTCCATCTAACCGAACTAATTTTATTTCGTTCCGTTCAACATGACCAGTTTACCAACGAAATATTAACACTGACTCACAAAAACGGTATCAACAGCTAAAGTTCCATTTATAAGCATTCTCCGTACCTTGCAGGAGATGAAATACTACGCTTGGGAAGTGGAATAAAAGCTAATTTCTACAACGACCCAATCATTCTGCCCAAGGATCACTTTTTGACTCTGCTACTACTTAGTAAGGGGAAAACCACGAAAAGTGTCATCACGGCAACTCTGAAGATGTGGTCAACGAGATTCGACGAAATTACTGGATTCCTACCTAAGCGTTTTAACAAATAAAGCAAGGCGGTTATGTCAACTATGCCGTGACCAAACCACCTGCTCCGGCCAGCTAGAATGACCCAAATTTGTTGTGCCAATGTTCGTGGCACCTCTCTGGCTACACGTGCTGTGCACTTGGAAATCGTCAATAACTTATCGACCGACTCGCGCATTATAGCCATCAGGAACTTCATTACTCGCCGTGGAGTGCCAATTGAGTAATGGAGCGACAATAGCACTATCTTCAAAGGTGGTTAAAGGGAGCTATTTGAAGCATTTAAGGCAATGGACAAAGACAAAATTACATGCGCTTTTACAACGGGTGTAACACAATGGAAGTTCGCCTATTATTGAAGGCGCCTGAGAGCGGTTGGTCCACTCTGTAAAACAAGTTCTTTCACGCATACTACCAGCGTGGACTCCGTCTGAAGAACTATTAAAATGCTGCATTGTAGAATTGGAGATGTGCATGAATTCTCGACCTCTAACATATATCCCAAGTGAGCACTCGACAGACGAAGCCTAATCATTTTCTGTTAGGCAACTCATCTGGCGCCAAACCTCTTGTAGAAGCTACAAGCGACGGAGTTGTACTAAAATGGCACTGAAGAGCAGCACAACAGGTTGTCAACAATTTTTGTAAACGTTGGAGACTGAATAATTGCCAGCAATAACACGTCGCTGCAAATGCCGATGTTCCAAGAAATTTCTGGTCGCGTGGACGTTTAATAGATGTCAGAAAATCGAAAGATGGACAAGTGTGAAGTGCTACAATAAAAACGACGAGTAGTACTTATGAAAGGCCGGCGACAAAGATAGCTGTTTTCGACTTGGTATGCGACCAAATAGACCGCCATACCAGGGCGGAGTGTTAAGAAAAATTCGCTCGGCCTAGTGCCGCATAGTGTTGTCACCATTGTTGTTGTAAGCAGCCCTGAGTATGGTGCATTTGTGGTATGTAAAGCTGATCAGCAGCAACCCTGGGCGTGGTTAAGATCATAACTAAGTCCAGGAAGGAAATGAAATGCGAAGCTTTCTTTCTTTCTGACGACACCACGCGAGAAGGACTTCAAATGTGAGCAAAAAGATTAATGAGAATTTATAAAACTAATTTTATTTTGGTTTCAGAATGACTAAAAGAAAGACCTCGGCATTTTAAAAGAGACAAGATGTGATCAGTCCAATTAGATCTGTGATTGAAAGTGATACCTAGAATTTTCAGAAAAAGGTTGCATCAGAATAATCACCCCAGGAGAGGGTATCTGTTAATAATGGATGTATGCTTATGAAGGATCTATTGTTAACCTTTTGGACTATGTGGTAATCATCAACGTAGGCATAATTTATTGTACTCGATAAGGAATAGGATCCTAGAGAGAGGCCTTGAAGGATGCCGTTATGCTGTGGAAGAACTGAGGAGAATCATTGTTCGCGTATACAACCATTTTCCTAATGGTCATAAAACTAGTGACATAATTAATGATATTTGATTCAATTTTCCACGAGTGTAACTCGTCTATGACAGCGTAAATTCCTATTTTGTCAAAGGCTTTGGTGAAGTCAAGTGAGATGTCCGAAAGATGATTTTAGAAGGAAAGTAATGACGTGATCAGAAAGTCTAGCGCCAAT
Source organism: Amiota minor (assembly GCA_037043295.1). Taxonomy (NCBI): domain Eukaryota; kingdom Metazoa; phylum Arthropoda; class Insecta; order Diptera; family Drosophilidae; genus Amiota; species Amiota minor. The sequence goes on along the minus strand of JBAMAW010002184.1, from coordinate 8,348 downwards.
AGAGTATCCGACAGTGAATTTCACCTCTTAAAGCCAGTTTGTCGACTGCTGATTGGATTGTTTTTAGACACAAACCACCATAGTCGATTTACAAGTCGGTAGCTAATAACTTCAGTTTTATCTGAATTGGGTTTGATTATGGGAATGATTTTACTCGTTGTGAATTTTTGAGGTAAAAAATTGTTGAATATGTTATTGAAGTGATCTAGGAGACGGGAAGTGAAGTAGGTTTTGTTTCCATGAATGAAAGGTATTTGAAAAGTTTATGTCTTTACATAGCAAATTCTTCAGCAATTAAGTGGTTGCCTGTGATTAGGGTTTGTGAGTTTGGTTTGTGTAGAGCATACAATATATTGAGCGAAACGGTTTTAAGCCACACAATTTACGGATGATGCTCAAAGTTTTTGCTGTTGGCATATTATGGTTATTTTCAGATGTGTATATTTTTAATGAGATGCGTTTGGCTATTTTAATTTCCTGCTTTAAGAGGGCGTTTGCGTTTTTGTTTTAGTCTTTGGTGGTTGGTATTACATCAAGAGGCTAGATGATTATGATGATGGAAGAATATGGATTAGGGAATAGAGACGTTTGAGCTTTCGTAAATGACTTTTACTATATTTGATGATTCCTTGCTTAAGTTGCTGCATACAGGATGAAGGAAAAGTTGTGTTAGACGTTTTTATATTGTGGCCAATTTGCATCTTCCGGATTTGAATATTGTGATAATAATAGAAAGGTGGAGAGTGAGTGGCTTCAAAATGTTTAGTAATTACTGGGAAGTGGTCGCTGCAAAATCTGTCAGATTCTGTTTGCCACGATGATTCTAATGCAAGGGATATGAAGTACCAGTGTTTTACGTGCTCGCCTGTCTGTGAAGACTTAAGAACACGGTGCCAAGCACATGGATTGATAAACGTCAATCAACGTCCCCTTGGATATATATCCGCAGGTCCCAAATTTAAGTCATATTTATTTTGGTAAATATGACTCTCTCCTTGGTGGGGAGCGAGGCCTATCTTAAACCTCTGCTGCTCTCTGGGTCACAGCACCCGGTTGTATAACGCAACTCCACGTCGAGTTATTACTCTACCCGCATTTGGGTATTAAACCACAACCACCACGATACTCCCACAAGGGGGCCGTACCCGCTGGCCAGGACGGAAACAAGTTCCGTGGGCTCCTGACCACCCGTGGTACCAGAAAATAGCCTCTGGTCAGACTTCGTACCCGAGGTACTACCAATTCGAACTCCAAAACGTTCATGGGTTGGTGGCCCAAATTTGAACATAGCTCTCTGGAATAGCATGCGGGTTGGTAGCCCACAGATGGCACAGTATAAAGCTATACTCATGGGTACAACTTCCTCACTGTTTGGAGCGAGGTCTATTCCTACCTCTTCCGCCAATTTGGCAGCATTTATTTGATTAAATATCAGGCGAGCATATGTCCCCACTGTCACAAGGACTTTAGGCGAAAGGGTAGTAGGCTGAGACCGCTACAAGCCAGACGTCCGTGGTACCAGAAAATACCTCTGGTCAGGCAGCGTAACCAAGTTACTACCAGTAGAGCTTCCATGAAGCTCAGGGACTGGTTACCCCGGGGGGAACACTAACCAACCACATTCACACACACACATATCGGACAGTCTCAGGCTAACATCGGACGACGTCTCAAAAATACTGCACGTGCAAACCCATTTAATCTCCTAATTCTATCCCTATTGGAGAGCACCTCACTAAAATCAAAACCCCCATTAACGCTCAAAATACCAAACTCATTCAAATCCCTTAAATCGTCATACAGAGAACATTCACAGAGAACATGTTGCCATGTCTCGTCCGTCGAGCCACAAGGGCATTCCGCACTGTCATTTAGGCCCCTTGAATGCAAAAAAGCATTAAGGGAACCATGACCAGTCAACAGGAATCCGAGCCAAAATGCAAGGGATATCGAGGCGAACGTGAGATCTATATGAGCGATGGGTGTAAAAATGAGTGGGTGATCCACCGTTTAAAATAAAAAAAGGTGATTGAGCCAAACATTTTTATTGCCTCTAAGATTATTAATAGGTGAGCCAGCTGTTGAAGTCACCTGAGATTATGGTAGAGAGTGTGACGTTCTTATAAACAATTCGCAGGTTATTAAAAGAGAATTGTTTAATAGGAGCAATGTAAGAGGATTTTGATTTTTGAGTTGATTGTTACGCCAATCGAATCAAAATCAAGCGGGAGGTTAAGGATTTTTTGTGAAGAGATTCATGGATGAGGTTAGTGGCGCCTCCCGATGACATGGGGAGGAGTTATAGGCGTAAATTTTATAGTTGATGGGGGTTGGTACGTTCGTTTGAGATTTAAGATGGGTTTCTTGGATAGTATTTTTTATCAGGATTTGTAAACCATTACTTATAGTTATTTAAATAGCCATGGAAACTCCATTGTAAAACCTTTAATACCATGTGACTGACAAAAATAGAGAAAGAGAGTTGTTTAGAGGATGTGTGATTTATGTTTTTTTTTTTTTTTTTTTGGTGTGTTCCCGATTGGATATGTACAATACTATTGTTTTCCTACATCTTATATCTTAAATATAAAAGTAAACAATAAGTTTACCGATAAGAGGGGAAAAGGCAGTGGGCAATATCGACCATTTTCCAATGGTCTTTTGAATAATGGTCTGGATTACTGGGTGTCTTAGGCCTCATTTTTAAGAGCTACTTGCGGCAGACCAACAACCGCAAGATGCTTCTCAGCGCCACCCGTAACCTAAGTTAGGTCAGATCGACTGGTCTGCTTCGTTTTAAGCGTCTACGGCTAGACAATTCGTGAGATGGAAGGTCTGTTATTTCTAGATTGGTATGTCGCTCTAATGTTTTGTGGTACCTCCTGCTAGCATTAATAATTTCTTCCTGAATCATATTTACGCCGAGATCTTTGTGAATTTCATAGTTAGATATAAACCAGTCCGCATTAACTATTGATCGAAGTATTTTCGATTGGGTACAATGTATAATGTTAATGTTAGTTTTCTTGGCTGTACCCCATAATTGCATGCCGTACGTCCATATAGGCTTAATTACACTATTGCACATTACTAATTTCCCATTTGTTGTCAACTTAGATCTACTGTTAAGAAGCGGGTATAGCTGCTTAAATTTTAATATGAGTTGATCTCTCTTTTTCTGAATATGATATTTCCACGTCAGCTTACTATCAATATGCATGCCCAGGTACTTTGCCACATTACTTAATGGAATGTCAGTACCTTTTATTTTTAATTGGCTTGGCTGATAAGCTGTCCGTGTTGTGTATATCACTTGCGTCGTTTTTAGTTCATTAACTTTTATTTTCCATTTATCAAACCAAATGCAAGCTTCGTCAAGAATATTCTGCAGCTTAGTGGTTGCCACAACTAAATTTTTATGGGAGTACATTAGTACTGTATCATCAGCGAAGGTAGCCACCATTAACGAGTTATCTCCTGGAATTGGGATGTCTGATGTGTATAAAGTATACAACATAGGACCAAGCACGCTTCCTTGAGGGACTCCTGCTTTTATGTGTCTTAGCGTAGAAGATTCATCCTTACATTTTACGTAGAAATAGCGAGAGTCATGGTTTATGGTTTATGATTTTAAATAGATCAGTTGGAAATACGGTCCTAATTTTACTCAGCAGCCCGTCGTGCCAGACTTTGTCAAGTGCTTTTCCATGTCCAGAAAAACACCAACACAGAATTTTTTTCATCAAGGTCCTTTAAGATTTTGTGTGTTAGTCTGTGGACTTGCTGAATTGTGGAGTGACTTTGTCTGAACCCGAATTGGTGGTCAGGTATGATTCTGTTCACGTCTAGTATTGGTTGTATTCGGTCAAGTAGGAGACGTTCAAATACTTTAGAAAGTGTTGTTCAAATCTGTGTTAAATATTTTTTAAAAGATCACCTAGTTTATATCTTATCATAGATATTAGATTGGTTGGTGGTAAAAGTCCTTTCACAATAGTCTGCCAGTAGTGAAGCTTTGTCATAGTTGGTTCTAGCCCATGTCCCATCCGATTTTAAAAGTGGCGGTCGGTGGAAGGTGCGATTTGTGAAGTGCTTAGCAGCTTTCCACAATGAGTAATTAGTGTCAGATGTCGGCGATAATATTTTTGTATAATGTACAAATTGTTCATTTTTAAAATTCCTTAAACTGTTTTTCAAATCTTTGATTGCTTTGTTGATTTTTGCTTTGTCTTTTGTATCTCACGTCATTTGCCAGATCTAACGCAGTTTGTTTTTGTTCGCGACTTGGATTTTTATTGAGCGGTGGAAAATATAGTTGTCCTCTTTTGGATTAAGATCAGGCTTTGCTTATTAGCTGCCTCGTTTATAATGTCATTCAAGTATATCACTGACTAGTTCAACGTGTTGAGTATTGATTTAACGATGATAGCAGTGCCACCATGTACTGAACCATCCGGGTGGTTTGTTTTATATATTTTATATCCGGGAATGCTCAAGTAGTGATTACTTGTGCAATGGGTTTCAGCGATTAGAGCTACGTCAATCATATTGTCATTTAGAAATAGTTGGAGTTCTAGGATATGTTTGTGCAAACTATTCGCATTCCAAGCAATTATTCTTAATTTATTGTCCATTTTGTTTGTCAAGTTTGGTTATCAGGATGGTGATTATATTCATCATGTTAGTCACCTGTTGAATCAATTGCTTCATCATGATTTTAAGTTCAGCTGAATCGTCATTTGGCATAACGTTATTGTTATTTTGATGGGAGGAATTACTGTCTATGGTCGGATTCTCAGTTGAGATGACTTTAGATTTTTATGTTTGTCGATTGATTGGCTGGGGTTGGGAAGTCGCAGCTGTAATTTGCGCGTAGCTTATACCATTCTTCACTTTCCTGGATGTTATGGCATTTGCTGATTTTTTGTGAGATCCGTCAATATTTTGGGTCGAAGAGCAGGAAACTGTATGAGCTCCACCACAGAGAGCAAATTTGATTTTGTGCTTACCACCACATTTGACGCATACTGGATCCCTGGCACAATAGTTTCAGATGTGCCCGTATTTTTGGCAGTTGGTGCATTGCACAATCATCCTCTCATTGTGGGGGGCCTCAAATTTAATTTTGGCATGTAGTAATGACACACAGAGCATTGAGATTTCTTCTACCCCCTGCACATAAATAGGTGGTGGCTTGTTAGCTTTTGGAGGTTGCTTGAAGCCATTATCCAGAGTATTCTTATCTTCTTCTACATCGTCATCGTCGATATTTAAAATGCCAAAATAATTGGAAGATGGCTTGCCAAGCCAGTAGTTAAGTGTGGTCTGTTTTTTGTTTTTGTTTAGGTTTATTAGTTCTTGAGGTTATGGTAGGTGACGCTCTGTTTGGTTTGGGCTGTTTGTTAATGTTTGGTGATTGTTCAGTCGGTATGGCTGATGATTGAGTTTTTCTGTTTCTTTTATTTCTTACTTTTATTTGATGCTAACTAGTTTCAAAAAAATAAATTTCAAAGTAAATTGGTTAGCATCATACTGACAAACAACAAAGCATAAAGTAGGAAAAGAAAATAACGTTACAATACTGTAGCGTCGAGCAGTCCTTCTGATCGGACGTTTACCTAGCACATAATAAATTTTTATTTTATTTGCTTCATTTCAAATCCTAACAGTACCTATAATGACATCGAGAAATCCGTATTTCTCGTTTGCAGCTAATGATACCAGGAACAAAAACAAAGGTTCCTTATTAACCGCTCAGCCGGCCGTAGAAAGAGCACGATCTTGCTCTCATGCTCTATTGGCTAGTACAGTAAGAACTAGTCACTCACTCCCATGGAGTGCCCAATGCCCTTCCCCACAACCACCTGTACATTCAAACCCAGAAGCTACTGTGTTTAACGCTACAACAAACACAACACAAAGCACAGCCGTTACTTCAACAGCTAATGCAGTTTCAGGAACCACAACAGTGTTCTCAGCTACTGCTTCGATTGCGTCATCACATGCAGTTTCTGTAACAACAACAAGCACGGGAACATTTAATAGTGATTCTTTTTTTTTGTGTTTTTTTTTTTTTTTTTTTTGTGTATTTACTGCATAAGGTTACAAATCTTATAAAACTAATACACATGTGTCCCTCCTACAATGAAGAGGAAGGAGTTCACTTCGCACTACGAGCCTCTAATTAATCAAAAGGGCAGCACGATCGTTACGGATCAGTCGAGATGAGTTCCTTGTATGGACAAGGACTCTGGCTAGGGGATTAACATGTCGAACTAATTTATACATATAAATAGCTTTACGCTTGGAACATTCATCTTTGACAGGTGGTACTTCCAGGTCCTTGTGAATGTCTTCATTCCTGATATACCATGGCGCTCCCGTGAAAGTTCTAAGTATCTTGGATTGTGCTCTTTGTATAACTTCAATGTTACTCGCGCTCGCGGTACCCCACAATTCAGAACCATAAGTACAAATTGGTTTAATAACAGAGTTATACAGCATCACCTTGTACTCAGTCCATATTTTGAATTGATTAGCCAGTGAAGACTTTGAGCCCTTAGTTTCATATGTACCTTTTTACATTCTATATGCTTCCGCCAGGTAAGCCGTCTTTCCAGGTGAACGCCAAGATAAGTTACCACTTGGGTTTGGGGAATTGTAACAGCATTTAACGTTACTGGAAATCAAGTCCGTCGGTTCCATGCAAATGTAATGTGCTTACATTTCCCCTCATTTAATTTAATACTGAAGGCTTTTAAGATGAGCATACAAGTCTGCAGAAGCTTTAACTGAGCAACGGGAGCGACTGATTTCGGCGGTGTCATCAGCAAAAGTCGAAGTAACAGTTTGATTACTTGTTGCAATGTCGGCAGTGAATAACATGTAAAGAGTTGGTCCAAAGACACTACCTGCTTTTATCATAAATTCATATGTAATGAAATTTTTCTGTCTTACTACAAACACTCGATTTGATATGTAGGATTGCAGGACTCTGAGCATATTTTGGGGTAGCAAACATTTAATTTTTTAAATCAAACCCTCATGCCATACTCGATCAAACGCTTGTGCTACATCAAGGAATACTGCCGAGCAATATTCTCGCTATTCAAAGGCAGTTCTTATTTCCAAAGTACAATAACTCTGTTGACTTGCTCAATCATTCCATCTTTTGCGCGAAAACCAAATTGGTGATCTGGGATTGTACTATTTGTTTGTAAATGGTGATTAAGTTTGGCTTTAAGAACCTTCTCAAATAGCTTAGAGAGACATGGAAGCAGACTTATAGGTCTTTATGAAGAAGGACATGTCCTATCCTTCCCGAGCTATGGAACCATTATGAAAACCGATTTCTTCCATTGCTTTGGAAAGTATCCAATTCGAAGGATAGCATTGAAGAGACAAGAGAGAAATACTATTGCTTCGTTTGGAAGTTCAGCTAACATTTTAGACTCGATTCTATCATAACCATCAGATATTTTTGGCTACAGTTGAGTCTTTATACTAGGTACAATTTTACATGAGCTTGCTTTTAATGGATACATATTTTTTGGATTTGTGAGGAATATAAATACATTAGCCTTCTCTTCATCAGACCTTGCCCAACTTCCGGTTCTGTCTCTAATTGGTGAATCCAGTTTTTTTTTTTTTTTTTTTTTTTGTTCCCGATTGGATATGTACTATTGTTTTCCTACATCTTATATCTTAAATATAAAAGAAAACACTAAGTACACTTTTAACAATAAGAGGGGAAAAGGCAGTGGACAATATCGAACATTTTCGAATTGTCTCTTGAATAATGATACTGGGTGTCTTAGGCCTCATTTTTTAGAGCTACTTGCGGCAGGCCAACCGCAAGATGCCTCTCAGCGCCACCCGTAACCTAAGTTAGGTCAGATCGACTGGTCTGCTTCGTTTTAAGCGTCTACGTCTAGACAATTCGTGAGATGGAAGGTCTGTTATTTCTAGATTGGTGTGTCGCTCTAATGTTTTGTGGTACCTCCTGCTAGCTTTAATGATTTCTTCCTGAATCATAGTTACGCCGAGGTCTTTGTGAATTTCATAGTTAGATATAAACCAGTTCGCATTAACTATTGATCGAAGTATTTTTGATTGTTGACGCTGAATAATGTTAATGTTAGTTTTCTTGGCTGTACCCCATAATTGCATGCCGTACGTCCATATAGGCTTAATTACACTATTGTATATAACCAATTTCCCATTGGTTGTTAACTTAGATCTACTGTTAAGAAGCGGGTATAGCTGCTTAAATTTTAATATGAGCTGATCTCTCTTTTTTTGGATATGATGTTTCCACGTCAGTTTACTGTCAATATGCATGCCCAGGT